>JAGDYQ010000019.1:7904183-8046293 GCA_021962125.1 Bulinus truncatus
TATATGTTACAGTGTAATGTGTTTAGAATAAGGTATAGAAATCTATAGCTGAAGTGAAATGTTGTCGAAAATCTGCATCCTATAAAATAAAATGTGTAGTTGATTTACAAATTTATTAGTTATACATCTTTTATTACATTAAAAATTGAAAGCATTATAGTCAAAATATTGAATTAAAAGTAATCAATACATTTTTTAAAACTTGATTAGTAAGACATACATAGAGCACATGTAGGTATGTGACATGAAACTTTCATATCTCTATACTTATAAGACGCATATGCTGTCTGTCTGTTCCCTTATAACTCAAGATCCAGACAACCAAATAACGTGAATTTTGGTACACATACACATAATTATATTAAAGTAATCTCGACGGCGCCATAAATAAAACTCCTCTGTGACGTCATTTCCCGATGATATATTTTAGACTTTTAAATTTTCCTACTAATAAAGTCGAATAGAACTTGCGCGCTGGTGCTGTATCGTGCCTTTATGCTGCAAAGAATTGTGAATGTTTTTTCATGCTCCCTGATTTGTACAGTTTGAGGAAGGTAAAGGAATGAAGAAGGATTTTAGAAGAAGTGTGAAGCCATAATAATAAGTATATATATATATATACATATATATATATATATATATATATATATATAGAGAGAGAGAGAGAGAGAGAGGAGGGCAGGGGGGAGAGAGAGAGGAAAGGAGGGTTGGAGGGAGGGGGAGAGAAAGGGAGAGGGGGAGAGAGGAGTGAGGGAGAGAGAAAGGGAGGGAAGGAAAGAGAAAGGAAGGGAGGGGTAGGGAGGGAGATAAAGGGGAGGAGAGAGAGAGGGTGGGAGAGATAAAGAGAAAGAGAGGGGGTAGGGAGGGAGATAGAGGGGAGGGAGAGAGAGAGAGGGTGGGAGAGAGATAAAGAGAGGGGGCAGGGAAGGAGAGAGAGAGAATGAGGGAGGGAGGAAGGGGGGGGGGAAGGGGGGAGAGAGAGAGAGGGAGAGAGGAGGGAGGGAGATGAGAGGAGATGAGAGGAGGGAGAAAGGGAGGGGAAGGAAGGGAGGGAGAGAGGGGTGGGGGAGGGAGATAGGGGGAGGGAGAGAGAGAGGGTGGGAGAGAGGGAGGGAGATATAAAGAGAGAGGGGGTAGGGAGGGAGATAGGGGAGGGAGAGATAAGAGGGAGGGAGATGGAGGGAGGGAGAGAGGGGGTAGGGAGGGAGAAAAGGGGAGGGACGGAGAGAGAGAGGATGGGAGAAATGGGAGGGAGTAAGATAAAGAGAGGGAGAGGGCAGGGAGGGAAGGAGAAAGGGAAGGAGGAAGGGGGAGAGAGGGAGGGAGGGGGAGGGACAGGGGAGAGAAGAGGGGTGAGAAAGGGAGAGAGAGGGAGATGGGAGAGTTAGGGAGGGAGAGGGAGGGAGGGAAAGATAAAGGGAGAGAGGGGGTAGGGAGGGAGAGAGAGGGGTGAGAGGGGGAGAGAGAGGAAGGGAGAAAACAGAAGGTTAACAGAAAACCTTATTTTAAACCCGGGAAAAGCCGGGTACTTGCAACTAGTAGTCTATTACAAATTCGCGGCAGCCCCGTTGCGTGAAAATTCTACAGCAGGGGCCAGGCATTCTACAACAGGGGCCAGGCAATAGCTGGGGGGGGGGGGCAGGTAATACATTTTACTATGTAGAGCAAATAAGCAGAGGGGGCCTGACAAAACGCAAGGGGGGGGGGCTAAGCCCCCATGGCCCCCACACACGCTACGGGCCTGATTCGCGGTCAAATAATAATACGAAATGACTCGTTCTATATGTCGTCTTAGTAAAAAATTATTTTAAATGATTGGTACAATTATTCTATGAAATAAAAATGTTTTAACTTTATATATAACAAAAAAATATGCCATTAAAAAAATTTCGGAGGGTAAACAAGATTTAAAACGAACACAAAACGATTCCCCGTTAAAGAATTTTTGTGGTGATGTGCGTGCACACTATCATTTTAACGCTGTTACTGTTGTGGCTTTCGTAAAAATAACAACATTTCAAATTGTAGGAGGCAAACAGTCAAACAAATTTGGAATTTTAAAGCTAAAAAAAAAATTCTGCTGTAGAAAAAAACCATTTGGGAGCCGTGGAGCCGCCAGATTTTTCGGCTCCGGCTCCAGCAAAAAGTAGAGGCTCCCGGCTCCGCAAGCCTGCTAAACACATATATGAAAATAATGGTCCGAAAAATTATAAATGGAGCAATAGCCTCCTTAAGGGGGTGGGGAGGACATGGGGAGACTATAAGGCAGTCAGTTACTTTTGAAAAAAGTTGTGAAGCTTTTAGTGGGCGATATTTGTTACAATAGACAAAGAAGAAATACTGAGTCACATACTGCTTGCCACTATAAATTTAGTACCAAATTAAATTGTATCCAAAGAGCTATAGAGATATACTATTTATGACAAACTATTCAGTATTATTACATTTATAAACAAGTACAAAGGTTTCAATTCATACATTTTTATTAAAACTAGTAGTTGCCAGTTGCATTCGCAACTAAAGTTTTTATCTCAATAAAATGTTTAATATGAGAATTAATAGGAACTATTAACACAGAACTCCAAGTGCATAACAAAAAACTTAGTAAACAGCCGATTAGAGCAACATCTCTTATTGAATAACTACTTTATTACGCCATTTTGCAGCACGAAGGCACGATACAGCACCCATCGGGAAATGGCGTCTTAGAGGATTTTTTTTATTTATAGTGACGGCGCTCCCATTCTGCAAAAAAAAAAAAAAAAATAATTGTACCATCGGGACGTCATAGATTATTTATAGCGACGGCTTTCCCATACAGGACGACAAGATAGCTGCTTTATATGTGAGATTAATTTTTAAAACTTAACAAAAAAATGAAATTAGGTCAGCCAGCTTAAAAAGAAGTAACCAATATAAATCACTATTTTATGTAAATTAAAACTGAAATTCACATTTTTAAAAATTACTTATTTGTTAAACATTCAAGTGAAAGTTAACTCCCCTTTCCTACCTTTCCCATCAAATTGTTTTAATCAAATTATCATGTTTGGCAAAAGAAATTTTCTATGTGCTTAAACTCATTTTTTAATGAAATTTTGCAAGTAGGTAGATAAAATAGTTTATCCAGATGACTATTGAGTTTCATAGCAATCAATGGAAATCTTCAATGTTAGTCACATATATGTCATACTTTTGAAAACTTATTTTTCAGAAGCATGAAATATAAAGAAAAAAAAGTAATAATAAAGATATTTTTAAATGCATACAAATTAAACATATTATTGTAATAATTCACCAGTATCACTCATGGTGAATTTTTTTTTTTTAATGCAGGATTTATGTTTACCAAGTACACAACCCTATTGTTTTTTTTAAAAAACAGTCACGTGTCAGGAAAAAAAAAAAGACGTAAAATGTTGGAATTCCACATATTTAGCATATGCTCATAATGAGTCATATATTATTAGAAAACTTATCAGTCTAATCTCAGCTTCAGAGCTAGAATCACTGAGCTCTATTATAACAAGCAAGCCCTTTTTTATATTATTAATTGGTAGAAATCTAAACCCGAGGTCTTTTTTACTTGCATATCAAAATTTCACAGCGATACATCAATTTTCTGTTTTAATCGACTAAAATAGACGACATAGTGGGATATATACATAAATAAAAAAAGCTAATTGACAAGCTAAAATTTCACGATTAGCTTTCATGGACTATTCAATTTAGTTCAAGTTTTCCTTATAAAATATAAGTCTTAAGTATTGTTTAGTAGAGAATATACCTTAATTTTAGAGTTTTGAAAATTTGAGTCCATGCTTTTATGCAGCCAATTTAGTTTGTTTTCATTGGGCCATGGGGTAAAAATCATTTATTATAAACCCCCACTAGTCAAAGCTTCCAATTCTATATCTGTTTTGCTGCAATAATATTTTTATATATTAACCCACTGGTTACTTAGCCTAGGCTTAGGGGAAAAATAGAATACCTCTAAATTATTGAGTGAGTGCCTTGAGCAAATATTAAGGCAAAAAAATCAAAAGGACTTAAAGGTTGATTAACACAAAACACTTGTGACTTTTAAACTATTATTATACAGTGCCTATAATTAAGAATGCACTTGTTAGAAGACCAAACAAACGTTTGGTCAAGTAACAAGTGCCCGCACTTGTTAGAAGACCAAACGTGAACATGACATATATAAATTTTATTTTTTTTTCAGGATTAGGGATAGGGTGTGGAGCAATATCATCTACGGCTGGTACACGAAGTAAAAAAAAATACGAAGACCAAACGTTTGGTCATGTAACAAGTGCCAATTAAGAAACTGAATTAAAAAGTATACTTTTTATTGTAAAGAAGGAATTAAAGTTATACATCACTATGTTTACAATGATTAATATTGATGTGAAACCATTAATACTATGGGTAATAACAAAATAATTTCTGGCCTTAAAGACGGCTTAAAGATGATCATACTATTCATACCAAGTTATTAATAGATTTTTTATATAGAAATATACCATCGACTGCTTTGTTTGAGTCAAATTCCTTTTTGTTTTTAAAATAATTTACTGCATAATTTTAGTAAAGTGTGGTGCTTTCACAATAGATTTGCTTAAGACAAAATATCCGCCGTTTTCGTGTGTGTTAATTGTTGATGCCGGCGTCGTTACTGCAAAGGAAGTGTGCTTTCTATATTGTATTTAAATAGTTTCGACTTAGTGATTTATAATTTTCATACGATTAACTGTATATCAACTTCTTTTGATGTGTTTATGAGCAATAATTATATTTTATTGTTTTACCTTATACATATATTTTATTAATAGAACTAAAATATATATTTAAATTTATTCGTTAATTAATTCATTACAAAATAAGCACATTTTTATGAGCCTTGTTAAGTTTCAAACTACAAATCAGAAGTTCAGCAAATCTTGAGAACTTTACAAACTATGATAACTACTGGGAAACTTAACTATAAATGACAAATGAAACATGTTTCTAAACGGGATTGAGTAAGGGGCGGGTGTCAAATATATTACTTTGGTACTGAGAAATTACAAGCGATATTAATACAAAAAAAATTTCTTAATAATAGACATAACTAGTTCTTAGAGTAGCGGGCAAGAGGAGGGTGTCAATGTCGTAATTATTTATTGTCGTAATGCTTCAGGCCATAGCGCATGCGTAGGAAGATATAGCTGCATCCGATTCATAAATGCGGAAATTGTACCAATAATAATTAGTAAACACGACGCATATATAGCTTAGTCACCAACAGCTCTCGAAAAATATATTTCAATCTTATTTCCAAGTTATTGAACGATTTATAGTCATTTAAGATCTCAACTGTCGACGAAAAAAAGCCTATTTTGCTTTTGGTGACCCCAGTGCACTGGACAAGGTTATGTCCCTTGTATGATAAACATGGCATTAGCAGGATTTGAGAAAATTTCATAATTCCAGCTGAGTTTAAAATTGCTAAGTCACATCTTACCCTTTCGTTTTTTGGCGATATGTATCCTCAATATTCTCCTGGAGAAATACAGACACATTTTTTGTCGCAGCAAGAAAATTTATCCAAATGGAGGGGAATATTTACATCTGCATTGAAAGGAGTGAGTTGACAACGACATTTTATAATCAGCTGAAAACTTTGTTGACAATTTATGTATAAAAATTAAAATTCTAATTTCATGTATTACTCGAATGCATAGATAACATAAGACGTTTAAACCATATAATTTTGTGCTAAGGCTGTAGAAAACTAAGGTGATATATTGTTCCAATTAATTTTTACCTAAAAATAATAAACTACTAGACTTACTAGTAGTAATAAACCTTGAGTCTAAAACTGTCTTATTAGTTATTAATTATTTAAAGAGCCCAACTTGAATCACCAGAATGTTTCCTTAACTTATTAGTCATTAGTTTTGACTGTAATATTCAATTCAATTGTCACACTGTTCAACTGTAAATGTAGACATTTCTAGCAGAACATTTTTGTAAATGTAATTAGCTAGGCAAAGTCTTTGCCCAAAGAGTATATACTGATATTATTTATTTATCATTCACTTAAGAACTGCTTTTAAAAAACTGTACAACCCGTCTTTTAATTATGAAGTGTAATCATCAACCACATACTATAGTCAAAGACACTATGAATAAATGGCTTAAATTGGCTTAATATTTCTTTTTCTGACAGAATAAAATTGATTTCAATTAGATGTAACTTTTAGTTTTAGTCCAGTTCAATTTTTAAAAGATATCACATCACAGTATGATGACAAGTATATCAAAACAAAGAGATCTTAATTTATAGAAATTTCTTCTTTGTTTTCTTAAGTTCCTTTATCAAATAGACTCATTGGAATAAAATCTAAAACTACCATTTTAATAAAAGAGACTATAAAAAGTTGGTACCAAAGCGCCAAGATAGTATTCTCAGAAGTAGAAATTTGATAATAAAGTTCTCAATAATTCCAAATTATCTCAGAAGATAACTTGTGTTTTGTTTTCTTGATCTGTCATTGGTTTGTTCTGACAGATAATTAATTTTATTTGAAGTACACATTGTTTTATCCTCAATAAATTTGAAAAGAATCATTATGTGTTAGAAGATTTTAAAATCTGGTTGTTTTGATGACAATAGTGTACGGATGGTTCACCGTTATAGAGAACTTGAAAGTCTTAACCAGAGGGTCACGGGTTTGTTCTCTGTTTACAAACCAAGGGAATTTTCCAGGTGAAAGTTGGTTGAAAGTCTCTCTCTCTCACCCCCTCCCCCTTTCTCCTACTATCTCAGCTTTAAAATAGGTACCTGACTTAAGTTGGGGAGGTTTGATGGTAGGATTTTATGTTAAGCACATTATCCCTTTTGGGACGGATGGCAGAGTGGTGTAGATACTCGACTGTCAACCTGAGAGTCCTGGGTTCGATCCTCGGTGAGGCCCATGGAATTTTTCCAGGTGAAATTTGGTGCAAGTCGTCCCACAAGTCCACCCAGCTTTAAATGGGTACCTAGCTTAAGTTGGGGAAGTAAAGGCGGCTGGGCGTTGTGCTAACCACACAATCCCTTCATATGCTGAGGTTATAGAAACAGATGAATTCTACACTTCATCTGCTCCGATGGCCCGTTAGGGTTAAGAAGGGAACTTTTACATTATCCCTTAATATGCCATGGCTGTAGAAACATTAATTCTACTCTTTATCTGTCCTAAGGGCTTAAGAAAACTTTACTTTTTTATTTTTATTCAATTAAAAATCACCTTAAGAACTTAACCCAGCACTTGAATTTAGATGTTCAGACCTAGAATAGTGAATGTTATTATAAACTGTTACTTAGTGTTGACTGTTACATGTCATTTGAAATCCAGACAAAACTTGGTGACTTTGTGTAAGTAACCAGTTCTGTTTTAAATTCTTGCATGAAATCAATTGAAATTTAAAGTCATCTGTACAGATTTTAGAGTGATGAATATTTTACTTAGTACCTGAAAAGAAAAAAAAATATTTTCTTTTACACAATAAATCAACCATTTATTCTGATTTGAATAAATAAACTTTCATGCTCACATGTAACCTTTTTGCAATTGTTGTCTCAAGAAACTGCTTCGGCTTCTAACTGATTTTTTTTTCTTACAAGGTACAAAAACAAGTTCATCCTACATTGTCAACAAAAGAAGATGCTTTAGAATATATAGAGACGTTAATGATACGCCTTCTCATAACATTGTGTGCGGCCCAGCCACATAGCATTGATGATGTAGACGAACGTATCAGCAAAACATTTCCAGATCCAATAGACAAATGGGCGATCCGAGATGCCCAGAATGCTATTAAGGATGGAAAAAAAAATTCAAATATTTTGCTCCCTGTGGATAAAATCCATCCACTTCTTAAGGTAAATTACTAAGTTAACAATTACTAATCTCATAGAGACTGATAAATCAATGCTGAAATGACATTTTTTTTTATACTTTAATACTTTAGGAAATCACTAAAACACAGGCATGAGTTCAAAAACAACAAGTAATAATTTATTTAGGTCAAAAACTCCAACAGCCACTGTTCTAAAGTGCTGGCTTCATCATCAAAACTCCCACATCACAAAGTCACTGCTTTCAGAATTTTAATTATACCGTGCGCTGGAATTCCCTGTCCATAGCGCACCATTAAGGGCCGAGAAGGAGTTGTAACACTGCCCCCCTCTCAGATATGTCCATCCCGCACAGGTAACTTCTCACTACATTTCACATGCAATAGTCTCTAGGAATGCAGGGATCTGTACAAAAGAGCCTGTTCTCTTCATCCTTTTATGCTTCATCCATCATGCTCAATCTACGCTTTCCATCACTTTAGATGCCTTCATACTTTCCAGTGTCATCATCTGCTGCAAGCTCCTCTCTTGCCTGTCTGATATACTCCAGTGATCTATTTATCTCAAAGATTTCAAAGTTCCAGATAATGCAGATAATGATGCAGCCGTTTTATGATGTGAGGATGACGATCTCCATGTTTTGCATGAAACTGAGCCTGCTCAAGCTCCTAGCATAACCATTGATGCTGGCTAGGAGCATGTGTTTTGTCAGGCTGAGGACGTTGATTGTCACATTGAGTGAAGAACAGTGGTGGTTAGAGTTGTTGATCATAAATAAATTATTACTTGTTGTTTTTGAACCCACATCTGATTTAATTAAGCATTTAACACCTGTGTCAGGAGTATGAATTTTTTTTTTAATGTCTGGTGAGAAGTTCATTTAACTTTAAGTCAAAGAATTAAAAGAAGAACTTGAAGAAAGGGACCTCTCTACTGAGGTCAACAAACAGTCTGGTAGCTAGACTTATAAGAAGCCCAGTTTGAAGAAGGAATAGACTCACAATTTTGCAGTGGAAATAGGGTTGGTTGACTTAGTGAAACTGTTAAGAAAAGAAATGAAAGGGTAATTCTTAGCAATAAAAGTATGGGCTAATGATATGACAAAAGAACACAAGATGCAGACACAGACAAAGCTGATCATAGAAACAGATTTTAGATATCCAATCAGTGGTACCTGAAAATGTGGTAATTCAGGAAGTGGTACCTAAGGATGTGGTCAACCAGGAAGTGAACATCGAAGTTCATGAGGATATGGTTATCCAATAAGTGGCCCATGAGAAGGAGCCAATCCAAGAAGACCCACCCAGTGATTTGAGACACTGTGATAATGATCTGTTAGTTCAATGTCTGAAAGTTTCTTGCAATGACTGCCCAGGTTACCTTGAATATCCAAACTATTTAACAGAATACCACGCACCAAAAATGGACAATAGAAAAAACGGTTTAGCCAGCCTTAGCCAGGGAAGTATGGTCTATGGTGATAACAGAGAGAGAGAGTATGACAAAAATAATGACACAAACAGGTCTGAATTTCGTGCACAACCTGTCAAACTCCAAGACCAAGAGGACCATCACGACCCCACACAATACGACTGTCCGCCTGTGGGAGATAACCATTTCCAGCAGCATTATCTTTATGAGTGGACAGGCCATCTACATTGTGCCTGGCAATGAGGACCCCCAATGTGAGCAAATTGTGGTGCTCGCAGCAGGAGACCACAGAACCCCTGATGAACGAAAACCCTAATCTGTAGTTGAAATATAGCCACACCGGTACCCTGAATAGACCAGCGATCATGGAGGTGTCATTTCGGTTTATCAGGCTTCAACCTTAGAAACCATCAAGATGATACAGCATCAAGACAGGTGTTTCGACTCAGCACAATTAATTTGTTTCCCTTCTGAGAAGTGATGGACATAAATAATGACTCAAATTTACAGAGTGAATTAACAATGTCTCAAATCTACAGAGTGAATTAAAGTTTGAAGGTATGAATCCACCAAGACTAAATTCCGGTATCTAAGGGCATTGCGGATTCTGTCTCTGTTTCGCTGCTATGATATTCTAATGAGAACGTGTACACCAGTCAGGATTTCCGCTGCGGAGCAGCGAAAGTTTTCAGTTTCGCTGCTTGCAGAGTTTTTTCCGGAGAACTACATTTTCCGTCAGGATAAACAAACAAAATGGCTGCTTAGAAACGTCGATTTGAATAGAAAAAATGATTTAAAATTAGTGTATATTCATTAAAAAACAACATCAACAAAGTGAATTTTGACAGAAAAACATGAATTACTATAAGTTTTGGCCGGTATCAGTCTTTGTATATGAATATACATCGTCTACCTACCTAATTTTCTACAAAGGAAATTTCATTCCATTGAAGCGCTGTCTGAAAACATAAATGCTATTAAATAAATGTTTGGCTGATCATGAAAACGAAAATAATGAACGGCTACCGATCGAATAAAAATTAAAAAAAAAACAGTTTTCCATTTCCAGCTAGACAATTTATTTGTAATAAGAACAAAAAGGCCCACAGGATGCAGTATTTTCTGCTTTTCAAAGTATCGTTTTTTTTCACTAGCAGGAAAAAGTGCGAAGTAATCATTAAAAAATCTTGTTTCCAGTGAGTTGTTCTGGCACTCACCGTTTCGTTTCAGTGTATATACAAGAGTTTCGCTAGGTAGAAACTTCAGCACGGAAGGTTCTGCTCGAAAGTGTTTCGTCTTGGTGGATTTGTACCTTGATTCTGTGTAGTTCTGGTGACACTATGACTGTTTAGTTCGGACCATGACAGATCCTTTGAGGTTATGAAATTAAGTCACACAGGGAGACTAGTCAAATTCAGAACATTTTGTTACTGCTACAAAGTGTGTTTCGTCATCTTCATGTTTGTCTGCATCAATAAGAGCTTGATTGTGTTAAGCCTTGTCAATGAAGTGGTCAACATCCCGAACAACAAAAGGAGACGGTTTTACATCTGCACCTGTGAGAATGCCTACCTGGTGAACGACCACGAACTTCCCTGCCCACATCTATGTCACACAGTCACTGTTTTCAGCACGTTAATTATATAGTGCACTGGTCCAATCTTTTTTATTACAATCAAATTTATATTTTTTTTAATTTAATAATTCATATTGATTTATTTTTATTCCAGGAGGAACTGGGCTATAGAGTTGATATTTCTTTAGCGATATACATCACAGCTGTTCTGGAGTACATCGCTGCAGATATACTAAAAGTTAGTGATGTTAAAAATCGTATTCATACTTAGATACCCAAAATTTTAGTACATTTCAGAAATATAATTTTCTTGTACATGATGCAAAATATTTGCTCTTGTCTTATAATTGATAAATTTGTATATATAATTTTCAATACTCACACCTTAATTATTGCATTTGTAAATAGTGTACATATTATCGGCTGTTACAGTTCAAATTTCTATATTTGATGATCATTTCAAATTCAGTTAATGACTGTTAAAAAAAATAATTTTTTAGCAACATGTATCACTTTTCTAAAATGTCAGCATCTAAATTTTTTCTGTTTTTATACATCTTCACTGATTGTCCACAATCACTTTGCAGATTTCTGGTATTTATGTTAAAAACATCAGACATATGGAAATCAGTTTACAGGATATCAAAGTGGCAATATGTGCAGATCAGGTGAGCATAAAAAATATAAGAATATTATCTCTAAAACTATCACAGCTGTAATTATTAGTCTTCTCTGCTCTCTTTTGATAATTACATTCTAAAGTGATTACATTTTTAGCATTCCCCATCCATTTCTTTCCTTTTTTCTTAAAAGTTATAAATTCTATTTGTTACTGGTATCTTATCACACACACAGTCATGTAAATAATTAACGTGAACACTTGTTAAGATGAAATATAATTAAAAACTACTCGTGACCGCTCTCCTTTCTCAAACACTAATCCAACTCTGACTAGCTTGTCTGTTTTGATGGACTCCTGGCCCCTTGAATGAGGTGATGGGGGGGGGGGGATATCGGAACCTGATTCAGAGGTATTGGAGGGACTGTTACCTTAACACTAATTTTATTGTTTCAGGTGCTCTACGATATGTTCTTTCAAGAGGAAGAATTGTCGGTTGGAACGGAGGATGAGCCAGTGCGAAGAGAGAAAATGACATACGAGGAAATAATCAAAGACTTAATAATGGAAGAAACACAATATCTTCGTGATCTGAACATGATCATTAGGGTTTTTCGTGGTCCATTTGTAAAACTTTTCCCTCGTTCTAAGGTAAGTTAAAAAATCTACTTATTCTATGTTGTTATTGGAGTTTTTTTTTCTCTGTCTCTTTTGCAACACTAGTTACTCTTGGATGCTCTAAAGATTAATGAGGGATGGATTAAAAAATGAAAAAATATATATCCACCACCTTTAGGCAAAAATTTAGAATTTTTATCAAACTTTAATCGTTTCTGCATCAGTTATGTTTACAACACCTTTTTGGCTGGCAGGCAACCTACTAAAAACTGGTCATGACAAAATCAGATTATTACAAAATAGGAAAAAAATCTTATTTAATAATAAAAATCATACTCTGTATGAAAATGGACAATGTTTAAGAAACAACTGAAATTTTCTCCTAAAAGTGGTGTATATATTTTAAAACATCACTGAATCCATCCCTCACAAATGTTTGTTTGAAATTTACTACATTTCAAATTTCCTTTCTTATGAACTAATTTCAATTTTTCAGGATCCTGAAATCATCTTTAGCAATATTATGGAGATATTTGATTTTTCAACAAAGCTGATTAGCTCCGTTGAAGACCAAGTGGAAATGGCTCAGGAAGGAGATGTACCATTAGTAGGCACATGTTTTACTGACCTGACTGAGGTATTTTACCCCTGAAGCAAGACTGTTTTGATATTTTTATAAATAACAATTCATTGTGATCATTCACTATGTTGCTCTAAATACTATTGCCTTTTTTACTTGCATTTCTTTTGATAAGCTACAGCTTTATTTAAGATGTCTTATTTAGCACAATACATGTATTAGATTTAAAAGAAGCAACTTTCAATCCAGTGTTGGCTGTTGTTATTTATATTAGAAACCATTTGTGTTAATAAACCACATTCTGTCATAGGGAGAAGAATTTAGCGTATATGAGAGATATGTTACTGATATGCTTGCTCCAAACTGGAAAGGACGTTTAAATGCTCTACTAATGCGAGAGGATGTTATCAATGATTTATTGGTAGGTCACCTTTTTTTTTTTTTTTACAAAAGTGAAATTTTAAAAAATGACAAAATTTTACAAATGTTTTACCAAAGTCATATACATGTAGTAGAAAATGTAACAGTAGATTCTAATTCATTAATAAAGTTAAAAGTTGAGAATAATTAAACCCTTTTTTTTCTCCCCCCCTCAAAACAGCAAGCTGGCAATGGGTTTCGTGAAGCTTTTAAATATGTCTTACCAAAGTTACTAATGGGCCCAATTTACCACTGTCTGCAGTATTTTGAAATTGTTAGGGTGAGTACAGAACCTTACGTTCCACTATGCCAATCATGTTGCATGCATTCTTTAAATTGACAGTAAAAATTGCAATTGTAAATATATTAAGCTCATTTCACTCATTTCGTGATGCAGTTATTTTTCAACTCCATATTGTAGGCACTAATTAGTACAAGTCCCAATGATGAAGACAAGCAATGTTTAACACAAGCGGATGGTTTACTGCAAGCTCTCAAAGCACGACTTGAGAGAAAACTTGGCAATATACCAAAGAGGAAAAACTGGTATGTGCCTTTCTGACTTAGAATGTACAATAAGCAAATCTAATTTTGTCTTTCTTTTTCACAATAATTGTTTATTTTAATTTCTTATAAATTTTTTCCGATAAAATTGTAAATATTATGAAATATGATGGTTGAAAAACAGGTAGCCAAATTAATTTAAAACCATGTGCATTTTAGCAACTATAAAACTAACATGACATGGAACTTGTCTGTGAGTTTTAAGTCACTTTTAAAATGACATTTAAAATGTATAAATGCAATGTAGCAACTACAAAACTTGAATTAAACTCTGAACTTTTCAGGGAGCTTTCTCTCAGATTGCACCCTCACTCCAGGTCAGCTACTGTACAGAAAATGACTGAGATACAGAAAAGTATAGATGGTTGGGATGGCAAAGATATTATTCAAATGTGCAGTGAATTTATAATGGGTTAGTTTTTTTACTGTCTCTTCAAGTTGTGTTATTGTGAGGAAACACTGGACTGATAAATCTAATTATTTAGGTCTAGTCTCTGCGATGTATAGTCTACAACATTTAATATGCTTGTAAAATTGAATCTATTTATTTCCATTGAATTACAAACATTTACTTTTTTTTTTCTGTGCATGTTTTTTAGAGGGACCCTTAACAAAGGTAACTGGTCGTCGTACTAATCCTGAGAGATACTGCTTTTTATTCGATGGTTTAATAATTTTTTGCAAGCCGACCCCTAGGCGGACGTCCGGGACTGGGCCAGTTTCAGAATACAAATTGAAAGAAAAGTTTCTGATTCGTAAAGTGGAAGTGGTGGATAAAGAAGATAGTGATGGTGAGACTTGATATATTTTAAGTTAGCTTCTTTGTTTTATGAGCAGTGCCATATCTTAAGTTAGCTTCTTTGTAAAAGTTTGTATTTGTACTGCTTTTATTAACATATAAACTTTAAAACTAAAGGTTGATGTACATATTCTGATTTATGTTTTTTTTTTTTCTCCAGATTTGAAAAATGCATTTGAAATCCATCCACGTGAACACATGCATATTGTCTTACAAGCAAAACAAGCTGATGAGAAAACTAATTGGATGGCTGCCCTTGTTTCTTTGCAAACACGGAGGTAATAAATTGATCCACTTGAGTTATGCTCACACCAATGACAAATATTGGACCTTTATTTCAAACGGTTTTCTATTTTTTCTTTAATATATGCATGTTTTATCTAGATCCTTAAAAAAACATATCTCATTCGCAGTATGTTGGAACGAAGTCTGGACAGCAAGCTAAGAGAGGAGGAGAAAAACAACCCTCTAGTTCTGCCGCAAGAACATCTGTATGAGTTTGCTGTGGAAGATTCTTCACGAAATATTATTTTTGAAGATAACCAGGATGTTTCTCATGAGAGTCCGCTCATAAAGGTAACAGCATAACAAAGAAAAATGTTCTTTATAAACAAAAATTTGATGTCTATATTTTTTTATTTCTATACTATTTATCAGTATTAGTCAGTATTAAAATTTTTACCTTGAGTAGTAAATTGCTGAATAAATCTGCTTTACTTGATGCTGTTGACTTTTTGTCTTTTATCCTTTGGGAAATCTGGTTTCTGTAAATAGGTTAAAAAATAATGCTATGCCACCTTTTTTGGAAAAGGAAGGCTCTTTAGACCTGTGGTGTAGCGAAGTGTGGGCAAGGGGGGCATCATGCCCCGGGCGCCACTCGCAAAGGGGCGCCAAATGATATATTTTACATATAATGTATGGTTTTTGAATGGGGAGGGGGCGCTAAAAAGGTATTGTGCCCCGGGCGCGAGCTAAGCTCGCTACGCCACTGCTTTAGACAATGTTATGAAGTTCAGTTTTGCTTTGTTGATAAGTGCAGTTTCCCCTTAATTGGTCCCACGATGTGATAATCAAATATACGGAATAAACCCTTCATTTATTACATGTATGTTTCATTTCATGTTTGTTCCAAAACTGAATTTGGGGATATAAAAAAGCAACTTATCTCTACAGATTAAAATATTTTTATTAGCCAAAACAAAAATATTTTTTAAAACTTACTCATACTTTCATATGTATTTTTTAATTTGTTAAAGTTAAACAATTTTATATCCATTTTTATAAAATGACATATAATTATTTTTTATCACATTTAATTCATTTAAACATCTTATTTTAATGTAAGAATAAATGCTAAAATTTCTTTTACCAAGTCTAATGATTTTTTTCATCACTGTTTAAGGGCGGTCAGCTGATAAAATTGGTTGAGAGGTTGACATATCACATGTATGCTGATCCACGTTTCTTACGGACATTTTTGTTAACATACCGGTCTTTCTGTAGTTCTAGGGAACTTCTTGACTTGCTAGTAAAACGGTGAGTTATTTACTATATTTTTTAGAGCTCCAAAGCGATTTTTTTTCGTACCATTAATTATTCCATTGCTAACGTTTGCAGGCTTTTTCTTCTCTCTGTATTCTTTATAATTCTGCCTTATTTTTTATAGGTTTGAGATCCCTGAACCTACTATACCAAGTGAAATGGATGATATGGCTGCGTTAAAAATGAAAGAAGATCTCAAACGTTTCCGAAATGAATATGTAAAGCCTGTGCAATTTAGGTATTTAAAAAAAAACATTTAAACCCATATGAGAATAATTTGATGAAAATCACCAGCATTAAAAATAAAATGAAACTTTTATCTACTTTTTAGGGTGGCTAATGTTTTCCGACATTGGGTTGATAACCACTTCTACGACTTTGAACGGGACCCTGAGCTGCTGGACAGACTCAATGAGTTTCTACGCTCTATAAAAGGCAAGGCTATGCGTAAGATGGCAGATATTATTTCAAAAAGTATACAGAGAAAGGTATTTATTTTAAATTTACTTAATGAGTAAATGTTATTTTTTATTCCAATCTGACGGCTACCTGATTTTTTTCTTTTAACCTGACTCTCTTTATAGGATTTTCAGTTGTTGTTGTTGTTAACTTCCACTTTTGGGTTGATTGGTAGATGGAGATTGTAGTCTTTATATTTCATTCACAGTAGATATTATTTTGTCGGTTTAAATAGATCTGGATAATATATTTGATGTTTCTGTTTCATATTTAACCTTGAGTTTAATATAATATACAATTATATTACAAAATGTTGTATTTTTTTACAGCAAGAGAGTTCAAGTACAGAGAGAGAATTTACTTATCAAGAAAGCAAACCAAAAATAGAATGGTTCATCACAAGGAAACCAGAGGAATTTACATTAATGTCTGTGAGTGTCAAATCATTAGAAAAAGTTGTTTTTTTTTTTTTTTAAGATCTGAAAAGAAAATGAATAATCACCAATGATGACCTTTTTATTCAAGAAATATCACTGAATATTCTCATTCCAAACACATAATTGTCAATAAAAAGTATATATTTTTTTTATATGCCATATTATTATGTACTGTTATTTGCATACTTGAGTTGTAATTTGAACTATGAAGAGTCTTGCTTTTCTTTCACTTGACAGCGCCACCAAAAAAAAATAAATTGAAAGGTAAACCTTATTCATTGAATTTTTTTTTCTGTAGCTTCACCCCATTGAAATAGCACGTCAGGTAACATTGTTAGAGTTTGATTTGTATCGAGCTATCAAACCATCTGAATTAGTTGGCATGCCATGGATGAAAAAAGACAAACAACAGACAGCTCCAAACTTGCTCAAAATGATACATTTCTCCACAAATGTAAGTGGCTTGTGTGAATAGTTAATCTTGCATTGTTCATGCTGCAAAGTCACAAGATTATTTGTATTTTTTCAATAATCATTAAGC
Organism: Bulinus truncatus; assembly: GCA_021962125.1. Taxonomy (NCBI): domain Eukaryota; kingdom Metazoa; phylum Mollusca; class Gastropoda; family Planorbidae; genus Bulinus; species Bulinus truncatus. Next base: position 7,921,658 of record JAGDYQ010000019.1, read on the forward strand.
TAGAATAATTAACTTTTCCTTCTCTTTTTTCATTTTTAACCATAAAGTCATTCGCGAGGCTATTGTTAATACATTAAAAAACAAAATAATTATCACAATATCTTACAGTGTTTCCATCTGCTTTCATTGATCCTTGATTTTTCAGTTCACTTACTGGCTGGAGTTATTTATTGTGGAGACGTCTAACTTGGAGGAGAGAGTAGCTGTGGTCTCCAGGGTGATAGAGATAATGATAGTGTTTCAAGAGTTAAACAATTTTAATGGTGTTCTTGAAATAATCGGAGCTTTAAATTCAGCATCAGTTTTTAGACTAGAACATACTAAAAAGGTTAGATGAATTATTAATAGTAAGTTTGATAAATATATTGAGGGGATTTAAGTTATTTTAAACTGATTTTCCTGCATGTGAAACTCTAATAAATTAAAAATAATGTGCACACTTAATTATCTTTTACCATAATTTTTGTTTCATTAACTGTGCTGCTAATGTTTTTCTTCCTAATGCAGGAATTACCTCACAAATATCAGAAAGCATTAGAAGAAGCTTCTGAGCTGAACAATGATCATTTCAAAAAATATATAGAGAAACTGAGATCAATCAACCCACCCTGTGTACCATTTCTTGGTAAGTCAATATTAAAAGGGATGCTAGAATAAACTGTAAATTAAAAAACTAATTTTTTTTTTAATGAAATCTCATACAAAAATTGTTTGTCAGTACTAAGACGCTTCATCTTCTTGCTCTTGACATACCTTAACTTTTCCTAGCCTAATGGATAAACAGTTAATAATGCACTGCTTTTTATAGAATGTTATTAGCCAGAACTATGTAACTGAAACCTGTTTTTTTATTTAGGATTTTTCATTTTTATTTATTAAAATTATGTATTTTCCCCATTATTGTAGTAAAATTGTTGTTTCAACATTAATTGAAATATTTGTTCTGTAATTATAGTTTAAAAAATTTATCTGAGCTTCATGGGGGTGGAGCTCTGATACTGTTATCAGAGGGACTCTAGCTCTAATAATTTTAAAGCAGTGTTTTTTGCCTCCAGTAATTACTCTTTTGCTAACATTTCCAGGCCTTTTTTTTCTCTATATACTTTATAATTCTGTCTGAGAAACTATTGAATTAATTTTTTTATTAATTTTTTTAGGTTTAAGAATCACTTAACCTATTATTTGCTGGCAGCAGCCCTAATATGCATATTAGTTGAATTTTAATCTTACCTCAATAGTTGTCATGATAAATAATGATTTAGCTATTTTTCATTGAATCATTACATTTAAAGACTTCATTAATCTAGCATTTGATAATAAATGTTTACTTACTGAAATATTTTGATTGAGTATTTGTGTTGTTTTAGGTATGTATCTTACCAATATTCTTAAGACCGAAGAAGGCAATCCAGACTTTGTTGCTAATGCACCTGAGGGCATCATTAATTTCAGTAAAAGAAGAAAAGTTGCAGAAATCACTGGCGAGATACAACAATACCAGAATCAACCATATTGTTTGGATCAGGAAAACTCCATTAGGGTATTAACTTTAACTTCAGATCCTATGATTATAAAAAAAATCTAAAGCAGTATGGCTAAATGCTAAATTTAATTCTGTGTTGAAACTGATTATTCTTCATCTTTTGAAATTTTATAAATCTTCATCATTCTTATAAATTTATTTACTTAGTCATCTGTTTAGTTCTCTGTATTTATTTTGCTGTCTTATATGTGCTGTTTCTATTTCATAGTGGACATAAGTTGGTGCTGTACATTATTTTCTTTACAGTTCCTATTGGGCATACATTTTATTTGTAAATTTATTGATCTGTTGTATGCCATGTCACAGTTGTTCAATAATCCACAGTCAATGTTTCTGAGTATATTTGAATTTATTTACAACATAGGCTATGTAAACTCTAGAATAGAACATAACAAGCTTCCGAAGTAATTAACAGTATTAATTGAAACGCTATTACAATGCTCTCTGATCATCAGTTTCCTTTTCTCACCCATTAAATAAAGCAATCTCTATTATCTAACAACCAACCATAAACCTCCTGTAGTTGTTTCCCCTCAATAATTTCTCTACGTGTCCCCCATTCATACTTGCTCTACATGTGACCCAGCCCCATGCACATAGAAATACACTAGCTGTGTGGAATCAACTCAAGGGGCATAACATTTAATTAATAAGTATTTATTGAACTCGGATCATGACATGATCCCTTAAAGGGGTACACCCCCATTTTTTGTTCCATTAGTAATTTTCATTTTTTTACACCAAATGATTAGAAGCACTCTAAACATAAGAAATCAAGAAATATAACATAAACATTTTTTTGTGTTGTTGCTGTAGCAACGCAATAAACACAATTCACTAAATAAGCTGTAACTTGCTCGACTTAATAAAGCTTAAAACCTGTTTTCTTATTTGAGTTCAAAATTGAAATATCCATAAAACTTCATTGTATTATTGTTAGATATTTTTCAAATTTATAAAGAATAAAAAATTATCACAAAAATATAAATATCAATAATTAAAAAACTGTTTTAAAATATCTTAATGCTTAAGTGTGAAATTGTTGCTAATATATATACAAATATACCTGCCAATTCTCAGCATTGTATCTTTGCAAGTAACAGAGCTTTAGCAACTTAAAAAAAATTTTTTTGCTATTTTCTCAACATAAAAAACAAAATTTTAGGTTAAAACTTCCCGAAGATATAGAAAAATGGTTCATCCTTTCAAAACAATAAATGTATTATGCATGTATTTCTTTTTGTATGCACTCATTTATATTAGGATAGTGTGATTTATTACAATTTTTCTACACTCTAGGAATACTTTGCTGCATTAGACCCTCTGAAAGAAAGAAGCATGTCAGAAAAAGAACTAGAAGATTACTTGTACAAGACTTCATTGGAGATAGAACCAAGAGATGGCAAACTACCAAGATGTGTGAGTCTGAAAACTAACTTAGTTTATAATTTATTATCTGAGGGCATTTTAAAAGTAACTTGTAATTATTCTGCAAATTTTGTATAGTTACCATATTAACGAGAAAGCAATATACACATGAGATCATAAGTAAAAAAAAAAATATTAGCTAAGGGTTGGCAGCCTGTGGTTTACATATTCCTCTACTGGTCCTCTTGAAAATTTGCACAATCATTAAAATAAGCTGGGCATTATTTATTTTTATTTTTTTTTTTTTTTTTTTAAAACTTGATCCTAATACAATGTATAATCTTGATTATATTTAAGGTATGTACAAAAATATACTTGAAGCAATCTAGTACTTCAGCAAAAAAACAATTATGCATGATAATTCCTCATTTATGGCTTCTTACATCAATATACACAGAAAAAAAAAAGAAACGCACGTGTATATTAGCGATCCCTGTGACATTTTTTTCTCTCAAATCCACTAAATAGTTCAGTTTTCTTTGTAAGAGTAAAATAACTGCACTACAAAAAAAAACTCTCCTATTTAGTGGGTCACAGGATTTAAGAGTGCAGTGGTTAAGGAGGCACCACAACAGACATTGTTAAATACTGGACATGGTCAGAGTCAAATCCATAACCTTCAGCGTTCAGATCCTGGCCTGCACCAGATAATCCATCCATCTCTGTTTAAAACCTCAATCATTTTGCAATTCATGGGGTCCTAAGGGTTGCCAACTGCTGATCTAAAAAAAAATCATTAACATCAAATCTGAATGATTTGTAAAATAAATAACTTGGACCTTTTTTTTTTTAATAATACATGTCATCATTACGAATGCCAGTGTAACGAATTTTTCAGTATTGCGAAAAGAAATTGGCCCCTTACTCTTCGCTTATATAACATTTGTTTAAAAAAGACTCATTCTTACGAATTCTTACTTTCAGTATTGCAAAGAAATAAGCCTTTTGCTGATATTTTCTCCCCCTTATTTGAAATGTTTTTTTTTGTCAGCTTGAGCTAGGCATGTAACAAATAGATAATGAGCGGGGTAGATGGAGGTGGGGAATTCTCATGCGTTGTTACAATGCAGTCCATGTGGTTGGGGGAAAAATTCACCAAATCCGACAGAGGTTAATTTAAGTTCAGCAGAGGAAAAAATTAAATTTATTTACCCTACTGACAGTGGAACTGACCTTGAGTAAGATGATAAGCAGCTAATAGTGGTGGTAGGGAAAGTTTCTATAGTACTGTACGGGTGGGGGGAATCTGTTAAGAGGTCGAAATGCTGACAAACAGTTAAGGATCAACCACTACCAAAATTACATTACTATACTAAACTTAGCTGTATGCTGCATGTGGGGTATTTATGATTCACATACGAAATTATAATGTAAAGGAGGTAATTCATTTATACAAATATACACAAAGTAAAATGGCGTTAATTTAATTTTATGTTACAGTAATTGTGTCTAGTACAAAATTTCACAAAGAGTAAACATTACACTAAATACAGTTACAGTTTATCTTAAAACTAAAATATCTTTGGACTTTTTTAGTAAAATTATCTAAATATCTTATATCATACCTATAATAAAGAAAAAATGGGGAAAATTGTTGTTTCAGTGTAACAAAATCTCAGTAAAAAAAGTAAAGTTCCCTTAAGCCCTGAAGGGCTCATCAGGGCAGATGAAGTGTAGAATTCATCTTGCTATAATCTCGGCATATGAAGGGATTATGTGGTTAGCACAATGCCCAGCCGCCTTTACTCCCCCAACTTAAAGTCAGGTACCCATTTAAAGCTGGGTGGACTTGTGGGACGACTTTGCACCAAATAACACCTGTAAAAATTGCCATGGTTCTCAACGAGGAACAAACCCAGGACTCTCAGGTCAACAGTCGAGTGTCTACACCACTCGGCCATCCGTCCCACTAACAAAATCTCAGTGTAATGTATAAATTATGAGTTCTGGTCAATTTCATTTAATAAACATTTTAATGACGATACTTAAAACATATTTCTCTCTAACCAGCCTAGAAGGTTTAATTCTGAGTCATTGAAGTCCCCGGGAATCAAACCCAGTGCCAACAGACATGGCAGCAGTACAAAGAGTAGTTCCATCCCCCCTTCTTTACCCAAAATGTCTGAGGAAGAAGACTCATCTCAGTCTGCGTGTGCCACACCCACCTCTCCTAACAAACCACAGAGCCCATCTGCTATTGGTGGATCTATTAACAATGTGTTTGCCAATTCTCCAGGTAAGTAAATATTACATTTGAGTAAATACAGAATTTCGTTTGTAAGCCTTGCAAAATTAATGCTATTTATGTATAGATTTGATATCGTTTTTGGAATAAGTTTCATTTTTTTTTTTAATCTTTACTTGGGGCTGCTAAGTAAAGGGTCCACTGTTCTAGCTCTGGTGGGACTCTTCTTAGGTTTGATGTCTATCCCCTGACATACGTTAGAGAAGGTTAAGTTGACTAGACATTGTACTAGCCACATATCACATAATGTCTTGGCTATTGAAAAACTTCATCTGCCACACTTTACAGCTTGTATTAGAGAATTCCTATTTTACTTGTATTAGAGAATTCCTATTTTACTTGTATTAGAGAATTCCTACTTTACTTGTATTAGAGAATTCCTATTTTACTTGTATTAAAGAATTCCTATTTTACCTGTATTAGAGAATTCCTATTTTACTTGTATTAGAGAATTCCTATTCTACTTGTATTAGAGAATTCCTATTTTACTTGTATTAGAGAATTCCTATTTTACTTGTATTAGAGAATTCCTATTTTACTTGTATTAGAGAATTACTATTTTACTTGTATTAGAGAATTCCTATTTTACTTTTAACCAACTAAACAGTGGTTGTGGTTTTTTAATCAGAAGAGAAATCGTTTTATAGTTCAGCCTTTTTTTTTTTATATAAACTGCTGGAACTGTTCATCACAGACGTCTTTTTATTTTTTATGCTTGTTGGATTTTTAAATGTTTTAGCAATTACTGAATGGTTAATTTACAGACAAAAAATTTTTTGTATTCATTTTAGAGCCAAGTTCTAGTCCTCCAATACATTCTCCTGCTTCCAGTATTCTCACTGCCACAATAGAAAGCTGGCCCAGTACACCTCCGCCATTACCACCTCGCAGAGGCAATCCACCCACTCCGCCTCCCAGAGAGCCTCCCCCTGTGCCCCCGAGGAGAGAATCTATACCACAGCACAATCAGAATGGCAGGACATCTAGCACATCCCGTACACTCAGCTTGCCGCAGTCCAGAAATTCAAGCCTGTCACATGAAAATGCATTTCATAGTCAGGTGGACTTAAACGGCAATGAAGAACACATGGACAGACCCGTTTTACCACCTCGGACATATCGTGACCATCTCCGTAAACAAAGTAATTAGCTGCTTGTATAAATGCTTTGCTTAAGGATAATTTCATAATTTGCTAACTTGGAAAGGATTTCACTAGATGCGACCTGAAGCATATTTTTCTCCCCATATTTATGCTGCTCATTGAGGATAGTGGCTACTGTTATTGACAAAAGCAGGTCGTCCCCTCACCACATAAAATAAAAAATAAAGTGGCTTAGAAAAAGAAAGTGACATTTCTGCCAGCTACTTTCAGAAGTTCTGGAATCATTTGTGCTGTTCCTTCACTTAACAACAAAAGGAAGTTTTTTTTCCTGGAATAACATATTCACGCTGGAGTCCCATAAAAGTCACCTCTGTTTATGTTGGTTTTTTTTTTTTCAAAATAATCTGTGTGTTAGACATCTGATGATCACCCTTGATTTCTAATCTCTTTACAATGTTGGGGTAATTAGTTTCATTCATAAAAAAATGTGCAAAATATTTTATTGATAGGAATTATTCTTGTCATTGGTCATTATATATATATTGGTAGTGTGTTATAATTTATTGTGTAACATACAAAAATAATTCTGAGTTAAAAAAGATTTGAGATGAAACTTGTGTCAATGATTAGATTGTCACATGACTTTACTTCCCTACAGTTGGATTAGTACAGTTCACCATTGGAATTAAACAGCAAAACAAAAAAACAAAGAAAAGACATTGAAGGTTGTGATAAGTTGACAGGATCAAAGAAATAAATCATTTCAGATATGAAGGTCACAAAAAAAGTAATATTGCTTGTGATTGTAAAAAAAAAAAAAAGAAACCAAAAACTACAGGACAATTCTATTCACTGAGGTTAAAAAGTGAAAGGACTTCATCTGTTATTTATGTAAAGTAGGAGACAACATATCGAATGTTGCTTCCCAATAATCACTCCCCTGATCTGCAGTAAGGGGTTTTTTACATCTTGGAATATATTTTTTAAAAAATGTTTTTTTTCTTTTCTACTTAGTGCATTTATTTTTATAAGAGACTTGACTTTTCAACTGTAGATTTTTGTCAATAATGTGGACCTTTTGCAGTGAAAAGTTTTACTGTGACATTTGTATGTTCCATATATTCGACACACTTTTGATGTGCATATATGTTCAATGCATGTCATGATATTTAATTGATATTTGCTGTTGTAATGTTGATTATTTTTGTACTTTAACCCAATGTCCACTTCATAAAACCCAAATACTGTGATGCAAATATGGATTTAAAGCCACATTGAAGGTCAGTGGCATAATGGTTAGTCATAGATGATAAATAAATAATACAATTTGTAAATAGTAGTTTTAGCAAGATACAAGAGTTGTGTGTAAGGTGTATTCTGTGCTAAACTGAGAGAATATGAGAATGCTCAAATGACTTTGTACATTAATCTTTTTAAGCTTGGTATGTTCTCCTACCCTTTCCCTTTATTTTGATGTCATTTAATGCATTCTTTTATAATATATTTTTTTTATTTGTAAATGACCAAATTTTGTATTTATGTATTATTCTTTTAGTGAGATCATACACAGTGATTAATGATAGGTTAATCTGTCTTGCAAATGATTTTTTCTTCAAAAAAAAAAAAACGTTTCACCTTCAGAAAATTCTTTGCTGTTGCTATAATGCTCCGTAATTTAGTCTCTGCTGAGAAAAAATAATATCAGTTTGAATACTGACTTGCACTTATGATTAGCATCTGTTCCTATACCCTTACAACACATCAGATTTTAAAAAAACAAACTATATACAACATTATTTGATCATCTTCTTTATGATAAGTAAGCTATTTGATCATCTTCTTTATGATAAGTAAGCTATTTGATCATCTTCTTTATGATAAGTAAGCTATTTGATCATCTTCTTTATGATAAGTAAGCTATTTGATCATCTTTATGATAAGTAAGCTATTTGATCATCTTCTTTATGATAAGTAAGCTATTTGATCATCTTCTTTATGATAAGTAAGCTATTTGATCATCTCCTGATAAATAAGCATACACTCAGTGTGTGTGTGTTTTTTTTTTTCATTCTAATCTATTTTAATTCTAATCTCTCCTAAGTTATAAAAAACGAAAAAATCAATTAGAAAAATCACACAGTTTAAATAGGAATCCAACAATGTTTATGAAGCAATTGAGATTTTTACTAAAAAAAAATTGGTTTATATATTTTTTTAAAATCCAAAATCTCTCACTACACTACAAAGTACCGGTAAAAAATTGTCTTGAGATATATATATATATATATATATAACTATATTTTTAGTAGAAAGACATAGTTGGATCTTTTATAATATTACAAATTGAGTTCAACTACTATTGTGCTCTTCTAAAAATAAAATCATTGACCCTTTAGACTACTTTCATTCAAAAAACCATTACAACGATGGCAACACATAAACAATTAGAAAATATACTTTCAAGATTTAGCAACCTCTAAGCCAGCTGAAATTACTTATCCATTTGTGGTCATAGCTTACAAGGGATGCTTATAATTTGAAGAACTCAGCATAAGACTTACTATGTTATTAATTATGGTTCCTGCTACAGGAACACACTGGTCCTAACTAAAATCAAAAGATGGTTTTTGTACATTCAGAATTCTGATGAACCCCTAATAAACTGATTTATTTGTATGAGTTAGAACTGATTTAAAAAAAACACAACATATCAGTTACTTGAATTTATTTCATCTGTATGTTCTTATTAATTTGATCTTGAATAGTTTTTTTTTAACTATTTAGTTATGAAAATAAACATCCCCTTTATGGCCTCAGATGTATACATAGTAACTTATCAACATATAAATCGATGTAGGATTTCTAGTCTTGTTTTCATAGATTCATTTATCAAGGACTAAGAGATCATTTAAAATATATTTGAACGTAACAGGCTAATGATGTCTATGATGCACTGTATGTTTGTTGTATGATGTGACACTATGTAATGTATGTTTGTTGTATGATGTGACACTATGTAATGTATGTTTGTTGTATGATGTGACACTATGTAATGTATGTTTGTTGTATGATGTGACACTATGAAATATATGTTTGTTGTATGATGTGACACTATGTAATATACTTTGTTAATTAGAGTACATTAAAAATATTTAAAATACCAGTGATACATTGGAAAGCTTAAATACTTTTAAAGCCAGTAGCATTGTACTTAAATTCCAAATATTAAGCTATATTGATGACTAAAAGTTGATTTTATTGCCAACATAAACTAGTGTTGTTTTTTTTTCCTTATTAAAAGACATCAAAAATGATGAGATGATGCCTTTTATCTGTATGTTGCCCATATTTACATTTTACAAGGATCATATGACATGTATGCCTGCACTTATTGCATTGAATTATTTGGTCTTCCAAATCTTTATGTACTATTTTTTTTCATATTACATTAGTTTATAAAGAAAATTTCCAAATCGGTATTAAACCAATTTTCATTTTTAATTTTTTTTATTTTTGATCAAAATTTGAAGAAGAGAAATCATCACAAATTTATCACAGATCTGCAATAATGTATTAATGTTATAGAGCTTTATGAACATGAAAGCTATATGTTGTAAGAAACTATTCACTTGCTATTGCATACTTGGCCTTTTTTAAAACGGTAAACAAATATGAAACAAATTTAGGAAATTCTGACAATTGATTTTAATATTTTGTATCTGATTTATACCAGAGACATAATTTCCATTTTAAGTTTTTTAAAACTAAAAAGCATATTTTTTTCTTTCAGTTAAAGTGTTCCATCAAAACATGTATGACTCTAAAAATGACATTAAAACCACTACAAGTTAATTGTCTTTCAATAAAAAATTTGGATCAGTTTTTGTCATAGAGAAACATTGAAATGTGTATGTTTCCCTCAGTCCCATGCACGCAACTATCATAGAAAAATTATTGATTGATCATTTATATCTGTTTGTTTTTACGAGCAATTATATATTATTAGTCAATGCGCATTGTTGAAAAGGTGAATTTCATTGTTCTTTGATGAAAATGTAGTTTATTGTGCATATATATATATATATTTATTTAGGATATACATTAGTGATGCATCAAATACTCATTTTAGCTGAATTGTATGCCCATTGAAACAATCAACAAGATCAACACAAATGAGAAATATAATTTTTGAAGTTAATTTTAAGACACTACCAACAACAAATACAAATGCTTTGACTATGAAAGTTTTGTTATCTTCATTTAAATTTTTTAGTTTGTGTGAAGACATAAACTTGCTGTAGCTGAAATCTTTAAAAAGCATGATCTGCATTATGTACAAAATAAAAAGCAATATTGATAAATGATGGTTGAATAATACCACCTTTTTATTATTTTGGTCAGTAGTTTAAAAAACAACTTTGATTTTATAAATAAAGCATTTTTGTGGGAAAAATGTATCCCTCAGATTGTAGCTTAAGTTAAAAAAATATGTATTTAGCTCTCATGCTGATTAACAGGCGGAGGCCTATTGGCATATTTGGCTGAAGCTGATCTTAGATGCATCTCTTAAATAAATAAATAAATATATATATATAATGTGTGTATGTTTATTCTTATTAGTGATAGTATGAGCTTTCCCTTGAATCAGTGATTCTCAGCATGTTTGAAGTCACAGAGCACTAAACTTCAACATATTTGAATGCATCAGATTAAAACACCCACTGTCTGCCCTTATGTTTGATTTTTTTATGGAACACTTAAAATAGCTTCCTAGAAGAACACTTAAAAAAGCTTCATGGAACACCAGTGTGTTCCACAGTACACAGGTTGAGAAGCACTGTCGCAAACCACACATTGGTATAGGTGCACAACTGAGCTGGTACTGAATTAAATTTCAGTGCTGCCTTTTGTCTTAGTAGAGACACTGACTGACTTTCAGTACTTCTACCTCTTCAAGTTATTGTCACTATGAGTACATTTTTTTTTGTTTATTTCAAACATCTGGGTTTATTGTGCAGTGTTGTGCATATATAAATACAGGGGTAGTGTGGCTGGTTCCATGTATTAACCTTGTCAGACATTTTGCTTAGAAATCTCCTTTTTATTTCTAAGACCTGTACATTTTGATGTGGTGGTCCATCTTTTATAATGGTCAAATGGATATACCTTTTTTTTTTTTTAAATTTTCCGTTAGTATATATCGGTAGAAAATGTAAATTGCTTTATCATACTACTTGTCAGTAATAATGAAAAATATGGTTGAACTTGTGTTTTTATATTAGTTTCATAGAAATGTTACAAGGTTTAAAAAAAAAAAAAAAAAACTCAAACTAAATGTGCAATATTAACTCTATCTTGCTCATTTCTTCACGGTTTCAACCATGTTGTACTTTTTTGCTAATCGAATTTGTTTATGACAGTGATAAAACTTGTTCAAACTGCACTTTTATTTTAAGTTCTTATTAAAAATGAAACATTAATTTTAATATGACTTTATCAATTAGTTTTTTTTTGTGTAAAATATTCCCTTGGTTTCATATTTAACAAAAAGATGAACCCCTGAAGCAAAAAAGGTTATTAAGAAATTGTAATTTTAGCTTTGTGTTGCAAACTGTATTCCAGTCTAGCTGTTACTTTCTAAACACTTCCTGGAGAGATTGTAAAAATAATGGTGATTGAAATTCATATAATTGCTGGACTTGTGTGTTTATTTCTTAATGGACCTGAAAATAATCTGATCAAGTTTTGCGCTTGAAGCACAGAACACATCACATATTTTAGATACATAACTTGTTCTCGTTCATCAAAAAAAAAGTCTTTTTTTTTTAAAAAAAAAAAAAAAGTATTTTTGCCCCGCCTTTATTGAGTTGATAATAATTCTCTGGTCTGGTGAAATACAATTGCCTGGATGTTGCTTGTAGTGAGATGTTTATGACATGAAGCAATGACACTTGTCTAAATATGTACATTGTTTGTATCAGCATGTAGATCTCATTTGGTTTGTATCTATTTTGTACCATTAAAAGTTGTGCCATGTTCAATTACGTATTTTTCAATTTTTTTTTTTCAACTTACATTATTCGTGTGGGGATGAAAAATATATTCAATTTTTATAAGCAGGAAATTAAATAGAAATCTTAACCAATGATGGGTAGTGTGGTAGACCGAGAGGTCCTGGGATCCTATGATGGGTAGTGTGGTAGGCCGAAAGGTCCTGGGATCCAATGATGGGTAGTGTGGTAGGCCGAAAGGTCCTGGGATCCAATGATGGGTAGTGTGGTAGGCCGAAAGGTCCTGGGATCCAATGATGGGTAGTGTGGTAGGCCGAAAGGTCCTGGGATCCAATGATGGGTAGTGTGGTAGGCCGAAAGGTCCTGGGATCCAATGATGGGTAGTGTGGTAGGCCGAAAGGTCCTGGGATCCAATGATGGGTAGTGTGGTAGGCCGAAAGGTCCTGGGATCCAATGATGGGTAGTGTGGTAGACAGAAAGGTCCTGGGATCCAATGATGGGTAGTGTGGTAGACAGAAAGTGCAAGGAAATTACTTGGGTCTGATCGAAGTACCAGCTTAAAAATGGGTATCCCTATAGATGGCTCAAAAAATAGTCATGGCTTCAGAAAAAAAACAACCCTTATTTCATCAAGAGCCACATTGTACAGTCTCACAATGTCTAGATTAAAATAATCTTAACTTTTTAATCTATGCATGCAAATAACCTGAATTATCAAATGCACTGAAGAAAAAACAACTGAATAAACCAAATATATTTATCATCTGTTATGATGGTTAATACATGTATAACAGTTGTCATTGTAAACAAAAATTATAGTTTTATTTTTAATTCAAAGGACTTAATCTATTCTAAGGATTTGTCTTATTACACCATGGGATCACATGCAAGACAATAAATCCTTAGCTGATTACATGTAATGATAAAGCGTTTTCATCAAAGTTAGACGATGAAATCGGATAACCTTTTGCTTTGGGTCAAAGAATGAACTCTTCTGGGTAATCTTTGATTCATAACTGTTGATTTTACAATTCTGATTTGATGTTGCACCAAGGCATGGAAATCTTTAACCTGTTCACAGTCTTAGTCAAGTCAGGAACGTCCTCTAAATTATGCAAAATTAATGTTTTCAGTTTGCTGAAAAAGAAGAAAAAAAAAAGTTAAAAATACTTGCGAATTTTTAATGATTTTTAAATAACAAGGTTATGGATTGTTGGGTAAATAATAAAAATCTTTCTGTGCTTTTTGAAATGAAATCATTCATTATTGACAGCCTACACCAGCCAGGGGCAAACTATGGACCATGAAGCCTGTCCGCCACTTATTTCAGAGTAAAGCACAGCACAAGCCTGTTACTTTATGATGTTTACTTTTTATATTAGTTCTTGTCAACACTACATCTACGAATCTACCTGCTCTTGGTCTGGCCTGCAGGTCAAATTTATAAACACAAAGTTGGCCTATACAAATGGCAACAAACAGACTTCATGAAATATTTTTTAATGTGGTTTCATTAGGGTTTTTACTTTCTTTGTTAAACACAGATTTTTTTTTACTCTAACCATAAATAAAGTGTGTACCATTTTACCTGAGAAGTGTAAATTTAATGACATGACATAGTTTACAAGAAAAATGCTTGAAAACAATTTTTTTTTGGCATTTATATTTTAATGAAATAACTAGAAGCTGTGTGCCTGGTGAATTTTGGGAAGGGGCATGAAATAAGGACATAAATAGTTTTTATGAACCCATTTAAGTATATAAAATCAATGTAAAATCATAGTTACCAATAAAGATAAATAATGTTGGGCTTGCAGATATATTAGTTGTATATCTCATAAAATCTATAACTTATAACCAATCAATCAATCTAACTACGCTGATGGCCTCTTTTTAATGCAATAAACATTTGTATAATTAAAATAAATTATTAGAAATAAACTGTAATGATGTTTAATTTTTCTGTGAACAAAAATAAGCATTTATCTATGTTTAAAACACACTAATAAATGTTTATTCACTTGTTTTACCTTTATTATAATATTATTTAATTAATCTGTTTTATGTCAAGTTCTGTACATGTTAACTTACAAGCTCATTTAGGGAAGTGTTATAAAAATTTGAGATTTTTTTTTGTTTTATCTCAGCGCATGATACATGACCTTTCAGATTTATATTTACGCTTCAGCTGTGCCTGTGGTAATATGGATACTTAAATAAAAATGAATAGATAAATATAAAACGAAACTTTTGTAACTTTCAGTGGGACAGATGGGTGAGTGGTGTAGATGCTTGAACCATGGAATTTTTCCAGGTGTTATTTGGTGCAAAGTCGTCCGACAAGTCCACCCAGCTTTAAATGGGTACCTGACATAAGTTGGGGAAGTAAAGGCGGCTGGGCGTTGTGCTATTCACACAATCCCTACATATACCCATTAGGACTAAGGGAACTTTACTTTTTTTTTGTAAAAGAAAGAAAAAGAAGAAAGAAATTTGTTTACATGAGCTTGGTTAAATGATTTAATCCTGCATCTGTAATCATAGGACAGCTAGTTATTTCAAGATGTTCTAAGCTTTCTTTCACATACTCTAACCGCTCTAAGGCATCATCCATGATGGTCAAGCAGTTGTGTAACTTGATCTTGCGAACATGTTTTAGGCCCTCTAAAGAAAATATGAATGTTTCTATTTAGTAAAAGGACTTTGTAGTTTTAAGTTATCATTTTCTGTCTACTTCTCAAAATTAAAATGATTAATATGAATTACAAATGTATTTTTTTTTTTGTTTAACAGGTGAACATTGTACGATTATGGGTCTTGATGTGTTTAGTACATTCTATTTGTAATTAATTTTTATTCATGTTTCAGTAGGAAAAGTATAGTACTAGACCAGGGGTGGGAAAACTTTTCCTACAGAGTGCCACATTGAAAATTTGATTATTATCGGCGGGCCGCATATATATTTAGTCTACTTTAATTACAATTTATATGAATTAATAATAGAAATCATGTATTTGTCATTTTATTTCACATTCACACTTTATTACACATGTACATTACATTTCAAAATACCAACTATATCAAATCAGTGCTGATTTGGTAATAAGACTTTACTATTCATATTTATTTTAGCAAACGTTTTTTGTTACCTGTCATAAATTTATGAAGACGAAGGAACTTAATTTACATACAAGCTGACCACAGAGTACAAATATAATTAATAAGAAGCTTGTAACTGTTCACAATTTCGGATATTTTTTTTTTAACTGTGGAACCAGTTTACTGGTTGTGATTCGCAAGATTGCATTTAAATTGCAGTCAGTCAACATCTATTATTAGACTTGTTTAATTTCATACCAGATAACGTTTGCTCACAAATGTATGTGGACCCAGATAGTGACAAAAGCTTGGGAGCAGAGTGTTTTAGGTGTGGAAATGTCGCTGCTGGCAAACATCCATAAAACTCCAGAAGAAAAACTGACCAAAACTTCTCATTCAGGTCATAACTTACTAGTAGGTCAAGTGTATCCTCTGCACTAAATAGTGAACTGAGGATATTGAAGAGTGGTTCCAGGTTCTTGAAGTCTTGGAACCTTCCTTCAAATTCCACAACCAAGGCATACAACTGAGCCTTGCACTTGTTAGCTATTTCAGCAGAAATGATTTTCTGTTTCAGCGAAGGGAAATGGCAAAACCTGGAGAAAAGGGAGAGTTTTGCCTGAAATGATTTAACATGCACATACATTTCATATGCAAACAAGCTATTGACCTGAAGTTTGACACTCAGTTCATTCAACTTTTCTATAATGTCAATGGCAAACATGAAGTCTGACTTTCACTCTTCATTAACAATGTTAGTAACAAAGTCACAAAGAAAACCCTTCATCTCCAGGAACATTAATATTTCTTCCTTGATATTCCCTGCTGTGGTAGTTTATATCAGAATGTTCAGTTTCCAAAACTTTGGCAGTGCCTAGAACTGCCTGTGATTAAGTGCCCTAGCCCAGACCTTCTTTTTCCAGCTAAAGCAAGCGCTCCATCTGTTGTTACACTTGCCATCTTGTTCCACACCAACCCATTTCTTTCAACACAGGTCTCAACAGCGCTGAATAAAACCTGTCCTGTGGTTGTGTTTTTGAGTGGCTCAACACTTAGTAAGCTCAAAATGAGTGTTTATTCCCCATATAAATACAAACAATTGTGCTGTATCTGATACTTTCCTCCAAGTTCTGTACTTTCTGTACCACAAAAAGTCTTTGCTTGCATCTCGAAGTTGGTGAATCAAATTGTCAATTATCTTTTCAAAACCTTTCAAAAGGTAAATTGATAACAAAAGCCTCTCCCGTTTGATAAGAAAAACAGTTTCGAATAGGGATGCTAACAATTAATGGCTAGTAATTACACATAATTATCTGGAGCTGTAAAACCGATTTAATATTTCTTGATTTGAATCAAATAGTCGGAATAAAATTTCAAAAATATAGCGAAAGTTCTAAACAAAGAAAAAGAAAAAAAAAACACTGATGTATGATTGCAAACTGTTAATGTGTTCGGGCCGCATAAAATAGTCTAGCGGGCCGCATGCGGTCCACAGTTTGCCCACCCCTGTACTAGACTGTTGACCTAAGGATACTCAGTTTGATCTCCCATGAGCACCCAAGGATTTTTATTAGATCATAGTGAAGTTCCAAAATCTACTCAGCATAAAAAAAATGGGAACCTGACATTAGTTGGGGGGAGTAAAAGTGACTGGGCATTGTGCTAGCCACACAATCCCTTATTCTGCCATGACCACCAGAGAAGTTTCTAGTAACTAATGGTATATCAAGTATGTCGCCCTGCTGCCTTTACCCCACAAATGTTAGGTAAAACTGGATGAACTTGAAACTAAAAAAAAAAAAGAATTGAATTGTTAGTAACTTTTTATTAACTTTTGTCCATCACTGGCTAGAGCTCAAATCACCAATACACTAAGATTGAGAAACATTGCACCATTTAAAGATCCTAAATTAGTTCAAATGAATTTTTTTGGAATGTCCATTTTATTATTACAATAATACTTTTTGGAATGTCCATTTTATTATTACAATAATACTTTTTTAGTGTTCAATTGTTCCCCTATCTCTTCCAAGTCAGTTTCTGATCAACGTATGAATAAAGATTTAGTTCCCCTGTTTCTAATGGGTTGTTGGAGCAGATACAGCATATAAAGGGATTGTGTGGCTAGCACAACGCCCTGCTACCTTTACTAGTCAGGTACCCATGTAAAGGTGGGTGGGCTTGGGGGGGGGCCTTTCAATTAACTTGTACCAGGGCCTGGACCTCACATTGACAGTCAATACCTCTACACCCGATATATGAATATATATGTATATACAGTTCCATCAAAGTAGAGCGTAATATGAAAAGTGTTAAACGAGGTTATCTCATCATGTAAATAATGAGGTTAGGGGGAGAAGAATAGAAAATTTATTAATTATATTAAATGTATTTCTCTTGGGAAACCGCGACTTTCCATGGATGAGAAGTAAACCGGGAACTGAGCGGCAGTGGCATTGTAAATCAAAACAATGTATTATTTCTAGAATGGGTAATTCTGGTAAATGCTAGTTACAGAGCTTGTTGTAGTGGCAGTTGCAGATGAGAGTAAGAATAGTCCGCATTGTTGCAGTTGCCAAATTCAATGCAGCACCAATTTAAGATTGACGTTTAAGTAGTATCTAATCTTCGAATCACTTGCATTTTAGTTTCTAGTTGCTTTACTCTCATGTTTTTTATCCCCCATGATGAAAACTAAAAATCATAATATTTGTCACTATATCAGTCGTTATATTATATAAATTTATACAGTAGTAACGTCAACAAATGTTTGAAACCATAAAAAGAAGAAAACAAAGATAAACTGCTTCAGATATCAGGAAGCCTAACGCTGTGTGTGCAATTCTGGGAATCCCACAATTCAAATAAAAGAGCGTTAAACTGAAACAGCGCTAAATGAAACAGTGTTAAGAGGAGTCTTACTGTATAATCTTTTTAACAAAAATAAAACACATGTAATATAAAGTAGCATACTCAAATGGTCGAATCCAAGGCCAATAACTTTTGTGTTGGATAAATCAAGTTCCTCTAGCTTGTAGGCTTCAAAATCAGTACGAGGGAGCAAATTATAATCATTCAGCTGGGTATTTGAATCAGCCCATTGGATGGCTCCTTCATTTCTGAGGACCCATTCAGCAGCAGCTCGATCCGGCCCTGCCAGTTTGACACGTTCCTCATCAACTCTAGAAAAAGATGCGTTTTATATCAGATAAAAACTGGAGTTTAGATAAGAATTTAAGCACTGAGTAACAAACTATCTCACCAAGTCAACAATATATATGATAATTTTAAATGATAGAAATCTGTACTACTATTCACTCTGTCTTAGAACTAAAATTAGTTTTCTTTTCCAAGTAAATTATGTCTAAGTAATTACTATTTCAGTTTTAAAAATAAAAGTATTTAGTAAAAAGATTAACCTTAACTTTATAGATGCCCTAGGTTGAATAAAGGGGAAAAAAGGTTACAAAATATTATGGAGAATATAATACATACTGATTGAAGGCAACAGTTATTCCCCAAAAAGATCTTTTTGATTCATTAAACAAAAGTTGGGAAAATGAAGTCCTGATAGGTCCACATGAACGCTTGTGAAATGATATTATTGATATACTTCCAGGTTGACATCTTGTCAATGACTGATGAAACAAAATGTTAAAGGTCATTAAACAAACACATATCCATTAGTAAATACATCATTATATTATATATAAAGGTCTAAATATAAAAATGGGTAAATAGTAATCATCTTATACTAAATCTGATCTGTTTAAATACTCTTATTAGTATGGGAGTGGGGGGGGTGTGATTTCTCTTAACCACTATTTAGTAACTAAGATATCTCCATATCTTAGATTTTAATCATATTTATTAAATCAGTCCCAACTAAACCTAATAACACTTTTTATTCATTTTTTTAAACGTACATTTAAAACTAGCTAAAAAGAATTGAATACATTTATTAGAAAATAAAAAGTTCAATCTTCAGGACCTCAATCATTTAAAGATAGCAGCTACAGTGTGGTCAGACAAGGAGAATACTCTGCTACCAAGTGGTCAGACATAGATGATACTCTGCTATCATGTGGTCAGATATAGAGGATACTCTGCTGCAGGCTACATAGAGGATACTCTGATAGTGTGGTCAGACATAGATAACACTCTGCTACAATGTGGTTAGATATAGAGGATACTTTGCTACAGTTTACTGTTACATGAGACACAGTTTTAAAAAGCAAACAAACTTGGAGCTCTGTAAATTTATATTCTAATGACAGCAATGTGTAAATCAAAAAGCAATTTGGTTGTGAGCCTGTCTTAGTGAGCCTAGTCACTTATCTATTAGTCTCCTGTGGTGCCTAAAAAAAACCTATTATTGCTGGAATAATTTTGGTGAAACAGAATGTGCTGTCCATATAACACATATTAGAGCACATTTAGGTGTTGCAGAACCTGTTGTGTGGCACTAGCATCCTGTTAACAGCATCAACATCATTATCATAAATAAAAAATTTACAATAATCAGCACCCTTACTGTTTACATTCTCCACTGAAACCTAGCTCTTTCAAGGAAGATGGGTCTTTCGGTAAAGTATTATTTCTTCATTATTTACAACTGCTTGGTCTTTTTGTGCTTCCTAATGCCCTGGATTTCAATTCACAATAAAGTTTTGAAGTCACTACAGTTGGGAAATTAAGAGTCCTAGCTGTGCTCATTTTTTTTTACAGAAAAATGTGTCATTTATTTGTCTGTGTACACAAAACCATCATAGCTAATAGCCATTCTTTGAGAACATTCCATCAAACTTTCAAACTGTTTTCTGAATTTTTAGTGGGCGTGTGGCATGTATTCTTGTAAACACATCTTCAAACCACCCTGATTGTTTTCTATTGAGACTATTGTATCCAGATTTCAACTTTGACCTATATAAAAAGAAAAAAAAAAGAACACAACTACATGACACTCCTCATTTTACAAGCACAAAACCATGGTTTAAATTTATTTTACTAGGAAATTGTAATACAGAAAAAGCAGATATTGGTAACAACCCTTCAAATGAAATAAAAATACAAAAAATACTATTTTAAAGATTTTATTTAACTTAAATAACTTAAATAAACTTACTGTTTCAAGACAAGTGTTTGTCGTTTTCATCTAGACTATTGAGTATTGTCACTATTGATGTGTGGCAGGTTAAAAGTTGTCATTAATTAGCTAGGGGGAGCGGAGATGATTCGCTGGGTAGTTTTATCTCGATGCTCTCGACGATGTCCTTGTGCTAGCTGAAAACTGATGTGTGAAATTGACAAACCATTTTTTACGTAAGCGTAGCCACTTCAAGACGTAATTCGTATTTTTTTTTCCGGCTTACGTCAATAGATATTTCTCCACACCCTAACACTGTCCCTAACCCTAACCCTATCCCTAACCCTTTTTGTTTACGCAGTGGCAGCGGTAACATCAAGACGTAATTCGTATTTTTTTTTCCGGCTTACGTCAATAGATATAGTAATAGAAGGTGCTTGACGTAAGCGTAGCCACTTCGTTCACTTAAAGTTAGATACTTACCATAAATAATCTATTTCTCAAATATTCTGTACTGGCGAAACCCCGCAACAAGACTGGCACCTTTGTTAGTTGACAAAATTTTAATTTTAGTAGCATCTTTACTCCTTGCTATCTTCAATGTCCATGTACTTTTTACTACGATTCAACTTAGACTTAGTGATGTGATGACTTTTGTTTTGGTCAATATCGAAAGTAGTTCTTCTGTTTTCGGAGGCACTAATGACCTTGAACAAAATGGCTAAATGCAATAAACAGACGGTTTGTGCATGCATATTTTGTTGTCCTTCTTGAAGTTTTATTGATATGATTTCGAATTATGACCAAAAACGAGGAATGCGTTTTTATTCGAATTACATAGTGTGTAAACGCATTTCATATTAGGGAAGCAGAATTAACTTTAAACTTAAGGATCTGTAACACTTTGACGACAAAAGTTCAGTAACAGACAAACAGTACAGTAACTAACAGTAATAACATACAGGCGATATACCTAATGAGGAAAAAAACCTCAAAACATAGCACAATCCAGTTCTACTGATTTTATTTCATTTATATATTTAAAAAAAGGATAATAATAATCATATAACATAATATATTGTACGCAGTTGTTACTCGACCAGCAACCTGGAATAAAAAAAAATTTCTTACTTTAATAAGCAGAAATAACAATGTTAGACTAACTAAAAGACTATTGGTCGGCAAGCCTTGAATCAAAGGCATTTTTTACACAGGAAAAAAATGGCAATATGGAGACAGGTGGTCATGCGGTGTAGAGCACTTGACTGTCAACCAGCAGGGTCTTGGGTTCGAATCTCAGTGAAAACCTTTGGATTTTTTCAGGTCTTGGTGAAAGTTCACACAGCTTTAAATAATTGGAACCTGACTTTAAGTGGGGATGGTAAAGGTGACTGGACTACACCCCTCAGCCGGTGCCATGCGCCAAATACGCCGCCGAGTTTTTGTCAGCGTAAATCCGCTGAAAAATAAGCGGTGCACCGCATTAGCCGCCATACTTTGTCCACCGTTAGATTAAACGTCGCATTACTTAATTTTGCTGCACATGACCTTGCTGACCATATCACCATATCAAAAAAAGCTGTTCATAACTATCTGCCATGATATTTTTTATAATAGTGAAACATTTTTAAATACCTATGATAAAATTCAAGATTACCCTTAGCTTTAAGATGCAAGTTATTAATACCGTCTATTATATAGATAACACTAGAAAGCAAAAAAAAAAAGGAGATTATTGACTACTTTTATTGCCGTGTTTTTCTATGACAGTAATGGAGTGCACAATACTCAGTCATTTTTACTTCCCCAACTTGCATCATCTAACCATTTAAAGCTGGGTGGACTTGAGGGACTTTAAACCAACTTTTACTAGGATCGGGGAAAATTTTCATTGGCTTTCATTGAGGATCAAACCTGGGGCTCTCAGGTCGACAGTCAAGCACCCTACGCCGTTTGGCCATCGGCAGGTTAACAACGCATTTTTTTTAGGGTTAATGTTGACCCTGCATTGTTTGAATAATGAAGTGTTTGAATAAATATCTGATGATTTATTCTATTTTCTTCAGCTGAGGTATCTATTACAATTAAGAAGTCTAGTCAGAAATGTAGAGAAGTCTTCTTGTAGACTTTTCAGCCAATCCAGTGAAAACAAAAAGACTATAGACAAGGATGCTGAATTAGAAGCACTACATGCCCAAAAACTGGCAGAGTTTTTGAAAGAAAATCCAATACCCGACCTTGTTAGAAATACAGAGAAAGAGTACTTTGATAGCTGGAAGGATCCTAAAAGAAAGCGGGGGATATCTGAATCCATAGTTACTTTAGTACAGCCCTGGATTTCCAAAGACTACATTATTGATGATGATTCAGAAAAATTATTTCAGCATAATACAAAAACACGAAAGCTGTTGAGAGAGGATCAAAGGTAAATTTGTATCTGTAAATAAGCTTTTTTAAGAAAATGTTTTAAAAATACATGTATAGCATTTCCCTGCTTAAGGAACGTCTTTCACAATGAATGATTTTTGCATAATAAATCCCACTTCATCTTAAAAATCAAGTTCTAGGTCTAAAAAAATGGCCAAATCCAGCCAGATGCTGCTAAGATGAAAACATATGTTGTGTTTTTCCTCCCTGTTAGTATCTTTTTTTTGTTGTTTGGATGTGTTTTTGATGTCTTCTTTTGGTGTGTCTGTGGGGGGGGGGTGTTTTAACATATTCTTGATTAAAGGTCTTCTTGTTCCAAGATACCTTTTGTGAGTAAAAGTGCTTTGATCATTGTTTCTGTCAAGTATGAACTCTGGAAAATGGGCCCTAAAAAGGGTGTGTCAGTTGGAATTATATTCCAGCTTGTTAGCCAACTCTGTTACACGTTTAAATAAAAAACAAGCAATCTAAGCCTGTTCCATTCTGGACACAGGACATGTTAGAGCATTTTCGTATTATGTATCAGTACGTATGCTATCTTTCAGTAAATATTTGTAAATTTTGTAAATGTTTATAAATTCAATTGTGTAATGCATATATCTGAAAAAAGATATTAAAAAGACGTTTCTTTATATTTGAAAACAAAATTATTTTCTCTTAAATCTAACTACAAGTGGTTTGTGGTCACTGAAATAGGACTCATAATTGAAACATTCTAAATTGTAGTCATTTAATCGTCCGAAAACTCCGTCAATTGTTGTTTGATAAATTGTTGTTGCCAATCTTGGTGAAAGTAGTTCAATGTTGAAGTTTGTTTCGAAGAAGTTTTCAATTTCTGCCCTGGGCTCTTTGAAATCTTGATTGAAGTCCCAACAAATGATGACTTTTGGTTGATTGAGCTGTGCTGCAAAGTTGTCATTGATTATGGGTTTTATAAAAAGTAAGGGAAGTAAGTCATGTTGAATAACTGTTACAAAAATAAATAATGATTTCGCCCCTTTGTCTAGCTTATAAACTATATATAATATATAAGCCCCTTAGGAGCCCTGAAGCTCGGTCCTGAGAGGTCCTATCGCAAAATAAACTTTTGATGTACACATGGCAGGCCAAGACCTACAAAATGATATATACATCATGGGTCTAGGACTTATGGTTGTTGAGATCTAGGGTGATGACAGACAGACAGACAGACAAAACGGGGACAATAGAGCATTTTTTTTCAAAAATGCTCTAAAAATTCCAGTTTTGAAACCAACAACTTATTGGATTAAAAAATTAGACTTCTCCACGGTCTCTGAATGTCCTATGTTCATCATTCTATGCTTTGGTGAGTATTTTAACCTTTTTTTTTTCCCTTATAAACAAGACTGTCACTTTATTTTTTAAGGCATTTTTTCTCAATCATTTGCAGCAATCAGGAGTATGATTTTGTGTCAAAGTCTGTTGGAAGTTAGGTTTTGCATTGTAATTTAATGATCAGAGGATGCTATATCTGTTATTGTTTTTTAATTAAGCTTCACATTTTTTTTTTATCTGTGGTATGCATCTGAATGTAATGATGTCTTTTCTTTTGTTGTAAATGTATTTTACACTAAATATCCTTGCCAAAAATATTTCCAATATATCATGAAACTGCATATATATATTAGTTAACCCATGCCTTTAAAGATATCTTTATTGATTTTCTTTTTTCTATCAGCAAAAAAAAAAAAAAATTACTTTAAAGCTTGTAATCATACTCAGAATATTATTCCATTGACTGAAATGAGGATGGAGAGAGAAAATCTTTTCATTTTCAGAAAAATTTCAAACAGTGCATGTAAACATTTCTGTCAGAGAATTTTTTAATTTTTACTTTTCTTCTAAAAATTTGATCTTAAATTAGGTTCCTAATTTTGACACAAGTGCTGGATCAAGAGGATAGAAAGTTAATTTAAAATAAAGTAAATTTAATTTAAACTTCATGGTATACACAAGTGGAGAACCTTACAGTGCAGACAGCCTGCCAGGCCAGATTTGGCCTGCATTCTGTAGTTTCCCAACTTGGCCTGCGCTCTATCTATTCCAGATGTCTGATCCATCCTGTATATATTTTAATTTTTCTAAGTTGTTTTTTTTTTTTTTTTTGTTCTCTAATAAAGGTATCGGAGAGAAAGAGTTGAAGCTTTAGGTTATGAGCTTGCAGCTGCCCATTTCATTGTCCACCGTTATGGTGCTGTGAAATTTGTTGGTCATGATGCCTGGTTTCTTAAAAAAGAGTCGGAAGCCAATCCTTTACCTAAAGTGTTCATAAAAAATGTCTACTTGGAAGGCATTGATCTCAGTAATACCCTCATGACCAGTATAGCTACGGAGAACTTTGGTATGATGATTTTTTCTTTTTATGAATATAAGCACAGTGAAATGTCATTTGTTAAAGAGTTGTAAAATTTCATTGGCCATATGATCTACATTATTCAGTAGCGTTAAATACAAATACATATCTTTGTATCTATACATTTTTATGGGCAGCTATTTATCTTTGGAGTGTGATAGGATGTTTTTTTTTTTTAAAAAATGAAGCATTTCTAACTCCTCCTTTAAAATTTTATAGTGTTTTGATTTTTTTATTCAAGCAAAATATCCCTACCATTTTTTTAACTGAAATTAAATCAACTGGACTTTTGAAATGAAGTTTATTTAAATACCTCATTGTTCTTCTGGCTAATATTAATTAATTGCTTGGGGGATCGGGGCAGATGAAGTGTAGAATTCACCTGTTTCTATAACCTCGGCATATAAAGGGATTGTGTGGTTAGCACAACGCCCAGCCGCCTTTACTTCCCCAACTTAAGTCAGGTACCCATTTAAAGCTGGGTGGACTTGTGGGACGACTTTGAAACACATTTCACCTGGAAAAATTCCCATGGTTCTCAAAGAGGATCGAACCCAGGACTCTCAGGTCAACAGTCGAGTGTCTACACCACTCTGCCACATGTCCCACTTTTTGTAAAGCCTACTGTTTTTGTTGATATTTTATGTTCTTTAACATGGTTATATTTAATTTATATGCTATACTTTGTGGATACCCGTATGTAAGCAAAGAATATTTTTAACTTTTCTTCACCATGATCTGACTTTTCTGTTATTTACATATTTAGGTGCCAAGTAAATACAGTGTATTTAAACATAAACGAATAGTGAACAAAATTATCTGTTTAAAACAAAACAAAAATTTTCATTCTTAGAGCATTTATTAAGTTTCATCTTATGGTGAAAATATTTCTTGGATGCACATCCTCTTTATCATTCACAGCACATTTGTCACACTTACGTTACATGAGGTTACACAATTGCCCTGTTCTGGATGACTGGTTCTTAGCCCAGTTGTATCACCTGAAAGACACCTTAGAATTTCTAGATATAAGCAACTGCCCAGAAATAACAGACAATGGCCTCAGCTGTTTACACCACCTCAGGTAGGTGCAGATTTCTTGAGGATCTTTGTATTTGAAGCTCTTAGCCAAAATTGATAGTATATTATCTGGTTTCACTTGGTCAGTTAAATAAAAATAATTTACAGTAACACATACAAATCAGAACTAAATCTATTTCTGAACTTGGCCTGCTCAAATATATTTTGAAGTCCTAGACAATTCTATTCTCTTTAAAAACAAAAAATTCAGTTTTCCAGTAATAAAAACTCTGAGCTATATAACTCAAGGGTGGCTGGTCTCCTCTCTACCTGGCCTAGATGAAAAGATAAAAGAGTCATTATTTGTAATAAAATGAGGGCTAATTTGCTTTAATTTTTGTAAATACTGTTAAGTCTATTTTATGTAAGGATATATTTTCCTTGTAAAAAAAAAGAAGATATATTTCCAAATTTGCTCAATGTGAACAACTCAAATAATGTCATAAAAAAGTAATTTACAATAAAGTAGATTTAACAAATTCCTTTAAAATTACGTATAAAAACTTCACTAAGAATTAAAATTAGGGCTCGGACTTCATGCAAAATCATATTTTTCAAATTTGTGGTGTACATAATCCTTAAGCAATTTAACCCCTATTGCACTTATTCTGAGCGATATATGACAATATTTATTTTTCAAATAAATGCATATTTCAACCTTTTTACCACTTTCAGGCATATTTCATCAAATTTGTCTTTAAAAGCATATTTTTTGGGTATTTAGGGCAAATTTTATCACTTTTGATGCATTATTGAGCACCATTTGCGGAAAATAATATCTCAGTATTAATTATCATATTTCCTGTCAATGAGCTCATGAAATGTTAAAAAAAAAATTCAAAACTGTTTGATGCATGTCACAAACCATCCCTACACAAGAGGGGTTGGAGAGGGTCACATGTTCTTTTTTACCCTGCTACTTGTGGGCTATGAAAAACAATATAAAGCTTCATGTGTGTCACAACTAAAACAGAGAGGGTGAGAGAATGAGAGTAAAGATTCATCATAGTCACTGCTAAAACATAATTAAAGATAATTAGTTAGTTAAATTAGTTGGATTTAAGTGTATTTATGAGTTGCAGATAAAACTTGCAATTTATATTCTTTTTATTTGGTATAGGAGAGCGACCACTTCATTTTTATGATTAGTTTATTACTTTTTTTGTTATATTTATGCGTCAGATTTTTCATTTTTTGTGTACATAAACAGAAAAATAAGAATTAAAAAAAAAAACATTTATTGTAAAAAGTTGATTGTCAATTCAAAAATCAGTTCCCTGATTATAGAAATATACTTTTTAATGTCAAAAATTAGGTTCATTCTTCACAATCATCTGCCAGAAATTAGGTTAAATTTTAAGATTAATAAGTGAAAAAGCATTTTTGTCAGGCAAATGTTATTTTGAAGCATCTTTTTACAATGGATTTTATTTCTAGTTCTAAAATTCATATTTCCTCTCAATGAAATTAAGATTTACTTCTAAATCAAGGCTTTCTTTTGATATACAAAGACACAACACCATACTTACACTTACAGTATTCTTTTTACTACTGCAGCCTATACATAAATACAATGAAATGATAATGGTGCAGAGGGTAGGGTACAAGTAGTTCACCACACCAGACTAAAGCTATCATAGGTAAAAAAAAAAAATTGGGTTTCAAATAAAATGGTTGCATGGAATAGTTTTTGCAAGAAGTGAGAATTTTTTCTAAAATATTTTTTTTTTTTTTTTGCAGCAGGCTCAAGTGTCTGCGATTAACCAACCTGGAAAATGTGAAACATATTGGGCTGATCAGTCTTTTATTAGAAGACAAAATTCCTGGATTAATGGTGTTGGGCATAAATGAGGAACAGCTCATGCCACAAACTACACAACCTGTGGGAGAAAGAAAACTTGTTTGTGCATTTTTAGGTTATTTAAATGGAAACGGGGACTTTTCTAAAGGAAGCACAAGGGAAAAATATAAGAACGATCCATACTTGAAGGAAATGTTTGGCATTGTTAGGGAGGTGGATTAAAAAAGACTTCATTTATCTCATTTAATTCTCTTTTCAATGTGTCTATCAAAGGCTGTTTTTTGTACATTTTTTAAAATAAAATATTGTTTGTAAATTTCTTCACATAGTTTTTCCTTGACATAAGGCGTGCGATCCATTGAGACTAAAAGAAAAATATATTCAACATGACATTTTAAAAAGAGTTTTAATGAATAATAAACAGATAGACATACGAAAAAACAGCAACCTCTGGTCTTTTTTTATTTCACCAGATAATTGAAGGTTTTTATGTGCTGTATATATCTAATCAAAAAGTATCCCATTTACAGTTTTTAAAGGAAAAATTTAAATAATTAATTACCTTATGGATAGTTTTACAGAATTTTAATACCTGTAAAACTAAACAAAACAAAACAGATTCTCAGAACTTCAATTGCAAAAGTAAGACTTAAATTCTACAAAATAAAATATCTGTCAGAAAAGAACCACTAATACTTGAACAGTTTGTGTTGCACCCTTTTTACATCCACTCCATAGCTGATTCTTCAATGGCCACAGAGGAGATAAAATGCAACCCCTGGGGCTTGATCCAGTAATTTTTACCATTTTGGTTATGCTCACTACCAAGGTGCCACTGAGCCAACTGTAGTCATTTTTTCTCTGATACTATACAATAGCACTATTCATGTGCCTACTTTATACAAGACTGTCATAGTGTTCCAAGATGTAATTACTTTTTTGGTTCCTGGGTTTTAAAAAGTGAAGATAGATTGGACCTCTGGATTCTGAATGTTATTCAAAAAGATGTCACATTTGTATCACATTCAAAGAAGTTTAGCACAAAGGTGCTCTTATGTTGGAATTTTTATTAATAAAATTATTGTGAACTTTTTGTTATTTTGTGCTTTTTTCAAAAGTTGACCTGAACTTTTTTAGATACCATAGTAACAAACCAGAAAATATCAATACTAATTATATATATATTTAAAAGCTCAAATCTAAATGCATGTCATGATCTTTAAAAGCTATTACATATTTTACGTTTTTTAACTTCACTTTTTGTCTTGTCTGTCCGTGGAATTAGGCAATCCAATTTTAGACCACTTTCCGTAAGCTATAGCTCTGATACTTTCAATATAGTTCAGAACCTGATGACAATGCAATATTCTTACTATTTTATTAAGATTTGATGAGTTTTTTGTTATGAATTCTATAAAATGTCATTATCTTGCAAATAATGTACAATTAGCTCCCGTTAATTATTGTGGCTGAAGAAAGAATACTCTACTGCGCCTGAACACATGTAACATCATAGCTCTCCGATAGTCAGAGCATACCTTATATACTTGTGAGCTCCTGTCAATGTTAATCGAGTCCGTCTCACACCAAAATTTTTGAACTCTTCATATTAAGTGAAAAAAAAATGACATTATAAAAAAAAATTTTACAAAAAACATTTTTCTTGTGTACTAAAAAACAAAATAATTTTTCTATGAGCCTGGAAAAACTTCTGAATAAATTGGTCACATGGTAATAGACTTTATAAGAGCTTCTAATTTTCATAAAACGAAAAACGGGTGCATGAACACAAACATCCAGACCTTTCTAACATACTCTAATTTCTATAAATGAAAATCTGTTTAATATAATTTCACTATATTAATATATTGATTCAATTGACTTTACAAGTATTACATTCTATATCATGAGTTTAGAATGTAAAATTAATTCTAACTCACATGCATTTTGTTTTAGAAGTTATAATAAATGATCTAAGATATTGTAATATTTCAAAAACCTTCTGTAATAATTCTTTTGGGATTTAATAGTTAACATTGCAATAACTGTGCAATCAATGAATTGAAATAAACATTCTCTTAAACAAAACTTCAGCATGAAAATACTTCTCATCTATAATTATATCAAAGGCTACAATTGACTAAACATAATCATAGATGATAATTTGTAAAATCAATACAGCATTAGAAATAATTGATTGAAATATATAAATAATTGATAGTGTAGTAAATATTCAATATTTTATTGATGATTATGATACTGTAAAACAAACATTCACATGCAAAAAACCGTTTTTTATAAAAAAAAAATTTATAATGTAATAATGATTTCTGAATGAACAAAGACAATAACTGAAATAAATAGGAAAATGTTCATACTCTTACGGGTTAAATAGATATGCGATACAAGATTTTCAAATACATAATTGGAAAGTCATGATTATCTTAGAATGCTTGTTAAATCCTAGGAAGAAAAAATTGTTTCATATTGCTGTTAAGTGTTAATGATGAAACGCTGAAAATTTTCACCCGTATTATTTTTATCTTATACAATTTACTCATTTTATTTCAAATTTTAGGGAAAAATAAATATTAGCATTCAAGTTATTTTCTAAATATCTATCTGAAATGAAACTGTAAGTAACATAATGGTCAATTTCAAAGACTGAAAAATCAAAACACTTTTTGATTTTCAAATAATTCATTTATTAGTGATTCACTTCCACTTTTAGTGAACTACCTAATATTCAACAAATAACAAATTTAAACCAACATTTGAAGACATAAATTACATTACCTATATAAAATATTTGCCAACATACAGGCCTAGTGTATTAAAATCAGTTTAAAAACAATCCTTACATTTCTTTTTAACTTGTTTAAATTCTTACACAGAAGATATATATATATATGAATCAAACAGAAATGACTTTAAAAGATGATGCCATTTCTGTTATTTTCCTTTTTTAAGAGCTTAATATTGAAACAATAGCACATTAACACAGATATGGCGGCTTTCAGAAATGCCCCATTTTAATTAAAGATATGTAATCTGTTTGATTTATATTCTGTGATTTCCAACTACACAGTATGTTGAGCTATATCAAATCTTGTAATTATTAATCTTGCATTAATTTCAGCTTTTTAAAGCTTTCAGGAATTTTTTTTAATTAACTGATTAGAATTTACTTAGCCCTCCATTAATCCAACTATTTACAGTTAAAAGAAATTGAAAAGGTTTATTACGGTGGCTGATTTATAATATTGCTTTTAAAAAGATAACACAAGTTGAAATGATTTTTTATAACAAGAAGTTATATTCTTCACCTTAGTTTAGATTTAATATTTTTTTAAAATGACATACGACACATTCTAAAAAAAAAAGTATCTGTCAAAAGACAAAAAAAGTTTTTGTTATATTCACATAACTTCAAGTTACTGACATGAAATCTAATGAAACTGGTTGAAATTGATTCATTTTAATTGAAAATACAGTCGATTCCGCTTAATTGGGACACATCGGGACCGAGGCTTTTTGTCCCAATTAAGCGGCTGTCCCAGTTAAACATACAAATTTACTATCGGCTTCTTGGTTTGGTTCCTTTGAGATTTGTCCCAAATAAGCGGCTGTCCCAATTAAGCGGAATCCACTGTATATACATGTAACATGAGCAATTCTTGAGAGTAAGATGAAAGAAAAATATTTTTTATTTGAATAATGGAAGTTTTTGTGTACTAGTTTTTGTCAAGAAAAGTACCCTAATAAATGTGAACCTTTCTTCAAAACAGTAGTGCATGCAAATATTATGCAACGATGAAATATAATATTTAAGTTTTTTTTGTGTGTGCTATTTTTGAGATTTACTCAATACATGTATAATATATTCAAAAATATCACAATGGAAGTAAGATTGATCAACTTTTGACAATATAACATGAAGTGACAATTTATTGTCACAAAACTTGGACAATAAAACACTTTTTTTTCCCCACAAAGAAACTGGAGGATTTCTTGTTCTTGTTATCCTGACCTCTCTCATTGAGGACATTTTGACATAGGAAATATTAACCAAGTTGCTTATCTAGCTTCAGTATCCATAATAGTTATAACCAGATGGGTAGGCAGGATACGGATAACCAGGATAGGCATTAGGCTATGGAAGAAACAAACAAGTTGTTAGTATCTGTATTAATTAAACTGGTTAATACTACACAGATAAGGGAAAAAAAATGTTGCTATGACAGATAAAAAAACACAGCTTTCATTATTAATTGCTGGGTATTGGTTAACACTGGGCAGGTAAATATTTAATGTTGCTATGATATATACAACGCAGCTTTTATTAATAATTGCCGGGCATTGGTTAAACTAGGCAGGTAAATATATGTTGCTATGACTTGTACAACACAGCTTTTATTATTAATTGCCACTGCGGGTATTGGTTAACACTAGGCAGGTAAAAATATTTAATGTTGCTATGACTGGTACACACAGCTTTTATTATTAATTACCAGTGTATTGGTAAAGGCAACACAGATAAATAAATAATGTTGCTATGACATTATACAATGCAGCTTTAAATTTTTTATGTTACTGGTTACGACTAGGCAGATAAATAAATAATGTTGCTATGACTTAAACAATGCAGTTTTACTTTTAATTACTGGTATATCGGTTACAACAAGGCACATAAAAAAAAATGTTGTCATGACTTTTTATAGAAAGCAGCATTCATTCAGGTGAATTTATAGCAACTACTTACCATGGAGGCTCCATAAGCAACATTTGGCCACGGTGCGTAACCGTAGGGAGAGTCCGGGGGAGGTGGGGGTCCAACAGGGGGAAGTGGCGCTAAGTTGTGATCAACAGCAGGCATGGGCAATGAACTTGAAGAGTCATTTTTGATTTTCTTCTCAGCTGGCTCATCAACACTGAAACAAATTAGTTTCCTCCGTTTGAACAATGCTGGACACATATAAAATGATAAACAAAGTGCCATTTCCTACAAAACACAACAGTAGAAAAATAGTCAACCTACATATGATCTTTCTCTGGTCTTTTCTTTTTAATGCTGGCTTCTTTGACAAGTTTCTGATGCTCATCATACGCTTCAGAGATCCTGAATGTTCAGTTAAAAAAAAAAAGCTACCATCTTTAGACCAGAATGTATTTAAAGATACTAGAGTTGTCAATTAGTATTGTATTATTAATTATTATTATCATGTATACACCAATGTAAATAAAATGTTTAAAACATTACGTGAAGAATTTCACAATGAGAAATTTTTTAGCTGTTTTTTTTTTTAATTCAAACCTGGTTAAATGTCTTAGCTACGTACATCAGTTCTGATTGGTGAAAACATTTTTCAACCTTTTTTTTAATAGCCATTATACATCCTGATAAATGTAGGCTAGATTCTTTTTTTACAGAGATTTTAATGAATTTAATAGAAGAATATTACTTATGAATAATATTGTGCAACAGATATTAGAATAATAAATTTATTATACATGTGTGTTGAAAAATTAGTAAAAAAAAAAATTTTAGAATTATTATTCATCTAACATGATTTTAAGACTTTAACCTGTGTTCGATCCTTGGTTAGAACCAAGGGTACCTTTCCAGGTCCTGGTGAAAGTTAGTTGAAAGCCCCCAGTTTAAATATGCACATGACTTAAGTTAAAGCAGTAAAGGCGGCTGGGTGTTGTGCTAGCAACACAGTCCCTTCATAAACAGTGGCTACAGAAACGGATAAATTCTACAAATCATCTGCCCTAAGGGAACTTTAGTTTCAAAACCTTCTGCACTTAGCTAATCTAAATATGATAAAAGAAGGATGCTAGAAAACATAGGGCTTGCATTTAAGTAAACTTTTTCTTCTATCTTCCACTCTGCATTGGATAAAAATTTAGGTAAAGAGATAAGAAAGGCTGTTTAGCATTAAAGGATCCAAGAAGTAACCTGATATTGCTGTTTCTAGCTTCTTTTTAAATCACAAGTCACACTGAAAGTCACAGCTATCAACTCTGCACTACACAATCACAGTTCTATTCTTATTTACCATAATACAGTTTTTGTGAAATGTGATACTTTGGCATATTAAGCTAAACTAGAACAGATAGCTCTAACACCAATTATAGATGGAATTTGAAAGAAACTGAGTGTGTCTGAGTGTGTAGACAATATGTTTATCAGTGACTAATCACTTGTGACAAATTACGAATAAATTTGTGAAGACAAGCCGTAATAAACATCTTGAAGACAAACAGCTGTCAAATACTCTATAGAAGGGAAGCATGCTAGACAGTGTAGTCTTAAATATTATCACACCAGAAAATAATGTTTTGACTTCACTGGTGAATTTTGATGTCATCAAGTTTAAGTCTATAGAGTATAATTCTCCTGAGCACATTCTGCAACAGAGACATATATATATATATTGCTACATTTGCTGTAACATACAATCTGGCGAGCTGTAACTGCTAGTCTAAGCTAATGCCTAACATCTTTAAAATATGCAGCACAATACTAAAAGTAAAGTATGAAGACTTGGCCATTACAAAAAGTTTGAATCAAGTTTTCATAGAAATAGTTTAAGTTGGTAGGTCCAAATGTTTGTGTGTGCAAAAAGTTTATTTAAATTATTTTAATTAATTTAAATGGCTAAAAACATGTGAATTAGAAAATCATACATTACTTTTGTATGCAAGTACCAAAATCCTCCAAGAACTCCATTCTTCTTTGTGAAACCTTTACTTTAAACTCTAATGATACATCACTTTTTAACAATCTGCTGAATGTTTCCATCACCCTGTCTTCTACTATGGGCTGAGACTGGTACTCTACATCAAGTAACTGGAGAAACACTTTCTCATTGGTCTAAAAAGAAATAAAAAAATCTAAAATACACCTTTTGAGACATTGATAATTGTAAAGACAGCAAAGAATGAATGAAAAAAAAATTTAGTGAAATTTCACAGCAGGTGAGTTATGACTAGAACTGAAGTGCATTTGAAAGAATAATTTTAATGTTTTTTTCCTGATTCTACATCATACAACTACATGTAGAGGAATAGTTTTTATAATGACCTATTAACATCACCAACACAACACAACTAAGGATGGGCTTTGAGGCATCACAGAGGACATAGGTGAATGGTGTTACTTAAACTTGAACCCTGATCAGGCTCAAAACTTCGCCATTATAGAGTCATGCAAACTGGCTAATCAAGACTGTACTCACTTTTTAAGACTAATTAATTTTAATAATGTAATAAATATTATAGTAACATGAATCTATGCACAAAAAAGTCACAAATAAATAGACATATGCAGTATAAATAAACACAAAAATTTATTGAACTCACATTATCCATCTGCAATGCATCATTTAAAATTTTTCTAGCTCTCTCAGTATCACCCATGACCTATTATGAAAAAAAAATTACTATATTGTATTGACTTAAATAAGCTTCAATGAGAGATTATTTTAAGAAACATACAAGTATTTAATTAAAATACAAACAAGTAATAATTCTCAGCAAAAATTATTTATTTTAAAAAAATAAAATACCCTAAAATATACTAATACTGTAAACAACATACTTTCTGTAAATAACGAGCATATTTTATGGAGAAAAAGGTTTTGCTCTTGTGACTGACAGCTTTCTCAATGTACGTCTGAAATAAATCTTCAGCAGCTTTGTGATTTTTACTTCGTCTCTCAAGACTAATTCTTCTCATGCAAACCATTGCTAAGCCTGGAACATTATTTTCAATGTTCATTAAGATCTTACGAGCCAAGGGGTAATTGTCTGTAATGTTAAAAAAAGAAAGGTTTTAGTTTTTCAAAATAACATCTTGAGCAATCACAATAAATTTAAAGACTAGTTATTTTCCTTACCACGTCTTTCTTCAAATGCTGCCCAAGCTAAATGAATGTATGGTTTCTTTGGCAAATGAATATCACAGGCTCTTTGATAAACGGATCTGACACCATCTAAACTATGTTGTTCAAGGTATTTGGCATACTAAAATTAAAAATAATTTTTTAGCAGACGTAAATCTACTCAGATTTGAATTATGCAAGATTCATACAGCAAAAATTTAAAACAGTCACAGATACAATTTATATGCATGTTGACATTTTTTTTTTTATTTTATCATTCAGTTTATGTTTAGAAAAGTGAGAAATGAAAAAAAAAAGTTTCTAAAAAAATTAACTGCATTTTAAATTTCTTTAAATTTTTCATAGTACATATGAATGAAACCAAGATGTTATACATTAATTTTTTCAATCATAAAATGAAAAAAAAAACAACAACATTGATTCACAATTCAAAATGCTAATTATAATTTTTTTATTTTTGCGTGGCGTTAACATGGAACCTACTAAGTGACACTTTTTCCTTCTATAAAAGAATTTCGTGGAAATGTAACATGGCATTGTCGTTAAACTGATTCACCCTTCACACTGATTTCATTTTATCTTACATTAGACTAGTGGGACTGATGGCATAGTGGTGTAGATACTCGACTGTTGACCTGAGAGTACTAGGTTTGATCCTCTGTGAGAACCATAATGTTTTTCCAGGTGATATTCAGTGCAAAGTCGTCCCACAAGTCCACCCGGCTAAAAACGGGTACCTGACTTAAGTTAGGGAAGTAAAGGCAGCCTGGGCGTTGTGCTAACCACACAAACCCTTCATATACAGAGGTTATAGAAACTCTTAAGCAGCCCTAATGGCATGTTATTAGACCCTTCATAATTAAATTGTGAGAGATTTCTCCCTCTTTTATTTTCATGAGTGTTATTATTTCAGGACCATTGCTACACATTCACAACATACGGTGTCCCTTAAAACTAGACAAACTGAAATTGTGAATATTACAGGCGGAGTACACGGCTCAGGTTAAAATATTTCTAGTTATTTATAATTTTAATAAACATGATTTACTACCAACCTTCATCCAGAAATCCTCATATAATGCACAAGCTATCATACATCTCTCAAACAGAACCATTATTCTATTGTGATTGCCTTGGTTGATTTCTTCATCCAAATATTCACGCCAGTTTTTCAACTGACCTCGCTCCAGTGGCTTGACATGAAAGTAAGGACGTCGTATCTATGTGCAATAAAAAAAAAAGTTATTATTAAAAAAGTTTTTTTTACACTATGCTAATTAGCAATTTATGTCAAGTAGTGTTTAAAAGAAATAAATTATTTTAAATTCCACCACAGAAATTAAGCTGCTCACATCAATATGGTGAGGTGATTAAGTTTGACATTTACTAGTTTATATTTTATAAAAAAAAAGATCATAACATGCTGCAGCTGACAGAAAGATTACTAAGACTATGTGAGTTGAGATAAGAATAATTAGATCAACACAGTAATTCCCTTTCACTAAGTAGGTGAAATAGATCTTTTGATTAGTCTTCCTAGTTAAAAAAATTATAGTACCATAAGTGAGCCTCAACATGAAGGCAGACTCTTAGGCCACCAGATCGATAAAAAAACAAAACAACTATGTGCACAATTTTAGTTGCTATCAGCTTCACTTAAAGGAAACAATAATATTTCAGGTTTATGTTGTAATTATTATCACATACATTTTCTTCAAAAGTCCATCTTCTGCTAACTTCTGCTTCATTCTGATTGTAAATAACTTCCCTTGTCTCAATGTACTTGGTTCTAATTTTTTTTATTTCCTTTTCATCTCCCTATAATAAAAAAAAAACAAGGGAAAAAAAACATGAGATACAATGTTAAAGAACTCATTTGCAATCAATAATTTAAATTTGTACATGTATTAGCTGTTAAGCTTATTTAGTGATTGTATCTAATTCTTAATTTTTTAAAATTATTTAAGTAAACCCCCACCAATAAAGAAATTTCAAAAGGAAATTCTATGTAGCAGTTCTGAAATGCAAACTCTTTTATTTGGCTCGGGGGCATAATAGTGACTGTCAAAACAGCGACTGTATCAAAAGAGCGATTGTCATAATAGCGACTAATTCATCAGACAACTGGCAACAGTTAAAAACACAAATACACCTAATTGTGTGTTACGCCCAGTTGTGTGTTAACCCAGTAGTGTTTTACCCCCAGTTGTGTGTTACACCCAGTAGTGTGTTACACCCAGTAGTGTGTTACCCCCAGTTGTGTTTAACACCCAGTTGTGTGTTACCCCCAGTTGTGTGTTACCCCCAGTAGTGTGTTACACCCAGTAGTGTGCTACCCACAGTAGTGTGTTACCCCCAGTAGTGTGTTACCCCCAGTAGTGTGTTACCCCCAGTTGTATGTTACACCCAGTAGTGTGTTACACCCAGTAGTGTGTTACACCCAGTAGTGTGTTACCCCCAGTAGTGTGTTAAACCCAGTACTGTGTTACACCCATAGTGTGTTACACCCAGTAGTGTGTTACACCCAGTTGGGTGTTACACCCAGTAGTGTGTTACCCCCAGTAGTGTGTTACACCCAGTAGTGTTACCCACTTTTTTTGTTACCCCCAGTAGTGTGTTACCCCCAGTAGTGTGTTACACCCAGTAGTGTGTTACCCCCAGTTGTGTGTTACACCCAGTAGTGTGTTACCCTCTTTTTTTGTTAGCCCCAGTAGTGTGTTACACCCAGTAGTGTGTTACACCCAGTAGTGTGTTACCCCCAGTAGTGTGTTACACCCAGTAGTGTGTTAGACCCAGTAGTGTGTTACCCCCAGCAGTGTGTTACCCCCAGCAGTGTGTTAGACCCAGTAGTGTTACACCCAGTAGTGTGTTAGACGCTGTAGTGTGTTACGCCCAGAAGTGTGTTAAACCCAGTAGTGTGTTAAACCCAGTAGTGTGTTACACACAGTAGTGTGTTACACCCAGTAGTGTGTTACACCCAGTAGTGTGTTACCCCCAGTAGTGTGTTACCCCCAGTAGTGTGTTACCCCGAGTAGTGTGTTACACCCAGTAGTGTGTTACCCCCAGTAGTGTATTACAACCAGTAGTGTGAAACACCCAGTAGTGTGTTACCCCCAGTAGTGTGTTACCCCCAGTAGTGTGTTACACCCAGTAGTGTGTTAGACCCAGTAGTGTGTTAGACCATGTAGTGTGTTACCCCCAGTAGTGTGTTACACCCAGTAGTGTGTTACCCCCAGTTGTGTGTTACCCCCAGTTGTGTGTTACCCCAAGTTGTGTGTTACCCCCAGTAGTGTGTTACACCCAGTTGGGTGTTACAACCAGTAGTGTTACACCTAGTAGTATGTTAGATGCTGTAGTGTGTTATACCCAGTAGTGTGTTACACACAGTAGTGTGTTACACCCAGTAGTGTGTTACACCCAGTAGTGTGTTACCCCATTTTTTGTTATCCCCAGTAGTGTGTTACACCCAGTAGTGTGTTACTCCCAGTTGTGTTTTACACCCAGTAGTGTGTTACCCCCAGTTGTGTGTTACACCCAGTTGTGTGTTACACCCAGCATTGTGTTACCCCCAGTAGTGTGTTACACCCAGTAGTGTGTTACACTCATTAGTGTGTTACATTCAGTTGTGTGTTACACCCAGTAGTGTTACACCCAGTAGTGTGTTACACCCAGTAGTGTGTTACCCCCTGTAGTGTGTTACCCTCAGTAGTGTGTTACACCCAGTAGTGTGTTACACGCAGTAGTGTGTTACACTCAGTAGTGTGTTACACCCAGTTGTGTGTTATACTCAGTAGTGTGGGGTAACACACAACTGGGTAGTGTGTAGTAGTGTGTTACACCCAGCATTGTGTTACCCCCAGTAGTGTGTTACACCCAGTAGTGTGTTACACTCATTAGTGTGTTACACCCAGTAGTGTGTTACACTCAGTTGTGTGTTACACCCAGTAGTGTTACCCCCTGTAGTGTGTTACCCTCAGTAGTGTGTTACACCCAGTAGTGTGTTACCCTCAGTAGTGTGTTACCCTCAGTAGTGTGTTACCCTCAGTAGTGTGTTACACTTAGTAGTGTGTTACACTTAGTTGTGTGTTACACCCAGTAGTGTGTTACCCTCAGTAGTGTGTTACACCCAGTAGTGTGTTACACCCAGTTGTGTGTTAACCCAGTAGTGTTTTACCCCCAGTTGTGTGTTACACCCAGTAGTGTGTTACACCCAGTAGTGTGTTACCCCCAGTTGTGTTTAACACCCAGTTGTGTGTTACCCCCAGTTGTGTGTTACCCCCAGTAGTGTGTTACACCCAGTAGTGTGCTACCCACAGTAGTGTGTTACCCCCAGTAGTGTGTTACCCCCAGTAGTGTGTTACCCCCAGTTGTATGTTACACCCAGTAGTGAGTTACACCCAGTAGTGTGTTACCCCCAGTAGTGTGTTACCACCAGTAGTGTGTTAAACCCAGTACTGTGTTACACCCATAGTGTGTTACACCCAGTAGTGTGTTACACCCAGTTGGGTGTTACACCCAGTAGTGTGTTACCCCCAGTAGTGTGTTACACCCAGTAGTGTTACCCACTTTTTTTGTTACCCCCAGTAGTGTGTTACCCCCAGTAGTGTGTTACACCCAGTAGTGTGTTACCCCCAGTTGTGTGTTACACCCAGTAGTGTGTTACCCTCTTTTTTTGTTAGCCCCAGTAGTGTGTTACACCCAGTAGTGTGTTACACCCAGTAGTGTGTTACCCCCAGTAGTGTGTTACACCCAGTAGTGTGTTAGACCCAGTAGTGTGTTACCCCCAGCAGTGTGTTACCCCCAGCAGTGTGTTAGACCCAGTAGTGTTACACCCAGTAGTGTGTTAGACGCTGTAGTGTGTTACGCCCAGAAGTGTGTTAAACCCAGTAGTGTGTTAAACCCAGTAGTGTGTTACACACAGTAGTGTGTTACACCCAGTAGTGTGTTACACCCAGTAGTGTGTTACCCCCAGTAGTGTGTTACCCCCAGTAGTGTGTTACCCCGAGTAGTGTGTTACACCCAGTAGTGTGTTACCCCCAGTAGTGTATTACAACCAGTAGTGTGAAACACCCAGTAGTGTGTTACCCCCAGTAGTGTGTTACCCCCAGTAGTGTGTTACACCCAGTAGTGTGTTAGACCCAGTAGTGTGTTAGACCATGTAGTGTGTTACCCCCAGTAGTGTGTTACACCCAGTAGTGTGTTACCCCCAGTTGTGTGTTACCCCCAGTTGTGTGTTACCCCAAGTTGTGTGTTACCCCCAGTAGTGTGTTACACCCAGTTGGGTGTTACAACCAGTTGGGTGTTACACCCAGTAGTGTGTTAGACCCAGTAGTGTGTTACACCCAGTAGTGTGTTAGACCCTGTAGTGTGTTACACCCAGTAGTGTGTTAGACTCTGTAGTGTATTACCCCCAGTAGTGTGTTACCCCCAGTAGTGTGTTACACCCAGTAGTGTGAAACACCCAGTAGTGTGTTACACCAAGTAGTGTATTACACCCAGTAGTGTGTTACCCCCAGTAGTGTGTTACACCCAGTAGTGTGTTAGACCCAGTAGTGTGTTACACCCAGTAGTGTGTTAGACCCTGTAGTGTGTTATACCCAGTAGTGTGTTAGACTCTGTAGTGTATTACCCCCAGTAGTGTGTTACCCCCAGTAGTGTGTTACACCCAGTAGTGTGAAACACCCAGTAGTGTGTTACACCAAGT
The DNA here is from genome assembly GCA_021962125.1 of Bulinus truncatus. Taxonomy (NCBI): domain Eukaryota; kingdom Metazoa; phylum Mollusca; class Gastropoda; family Planorbidae; genus Bulinus; species Bulinus truncatus. The sequence continues at coordinate 7,963,469 of JAGDYQ010000019.1, forward strand.
AGTGTATTACACCCAGTAGTGTGTTACCCCCAGTAGTGTGTTACCCCCAGTAGTGTGTTAGACCCAGTAGTGTTACACCTAGTAGTATGTTAGATGCTGTAGTGTGTTATACCCAGTAGTGTGTTACACACAGTAGTGTGTTACACCCAGTAGTGTGTTACCCCATTTTTTGTTATCCCCAGTTGTGTGTTAAGCCCCAGTAGTGTGTTACACCCAGTAGTGTGTTACCCCCAGTTGTGTTTTACACCCAGTAGTGTGTTACACCCAGTAGTGTGTTACCCCCAGTTGTGTGTTACACCCAGTTGTGTGTTACACCCAGCATTGTGTTACCCCCAGTAGTGTGTTACACCCAGTAGTGTGTTACACCCAGTAGTGTGTTACACTCAGTTGTGTGTTACACCCAGTAGTGTTACACCCAGTAGTGTGTTACACCCAGTAGTGTGTTACCCCCTGTAGTGTGTTACCCTCAGTAGTGTGTTACACCCAGTAGTGTGTTACACGCAGTAGTGTGTTACACTCAGTAGTGTGTTACACCCAGTTGTGTTATACTCAGTAGTGTGGGGTAACACACAACTGGGTAGTGTGTAGTAGTGTGTTACACCCAGCATTGTGTTACCCCCAGTAGTGTGTTACACCCAGTAGTGTGTTACACTCATTAGTGTGTTACACCCAGTAGTGTGTTACACTCAGTTGTGTGTTACACCCAGTAGTGTTACCCCCTGTAGTGTGTTACCCTCAGTAGTGTGTTACACCCAGTAGTGTGTTACCCTCAGTAGTGTGTTACCCTCAGTAGTGTGTTACACTTAGTAGTGTGTTACACTTAGTTGTGTGTTACACCCAGTAGTGTGTTACCCTCAGTAGTGTGTTACACCCAGTAGTGTGTTACACCCAGTTGTGTGTTAAACCCAGTAGTGTGTTACACCCAGTAGTGTGTTACCCCCATTAGTGTGTTTCCCCCTGTAGTGTGTTACCCCCAGAAGTGTGCTACCCTCAGTAGTGTGTTACAATCAGTAGTGTGTTACACCCATTAGTGTGTTAGACCCAGTAGTGTGTTACCCCCAGTAGTGTGTTACCCTAAGTAGTGTGTTACACTCAGTAGTGTGTTACACTTAGTTGTGTGTTACACCCAGTAGTGTGTTACCCCCAGTAGTATGTTACCCTCAGTAGTGTGTTACACCCAGTAGTGTGCTACCCCCAGTAGTGTGTTACACCCAGTAGTGTGTTACCCCCAGTAGTGTTACACCCAGTAGTGTGTTACCCCCAGTAGTGTGTTAAACCCAGTAGTGTGTTACCCCCAGTAGTGTGTTACCCTCAGTATTGTGTTAGACCCAGTAGTGTGTTACCCCCAGTTGTGTGTTACCCCCAGTAGTGTGTTACCCTCAGTAGTGTGTTACCCTCAGTTGTGTGTTACACCCAGTAGTGTGTTACCCCCAGTAGTGTGTTACCCCCAGTAGTGTGTTACACCCAGTAGTGTGTTACACCCAGTTGTGTTTTACACCCAGTAGTGTGTTACACCCAGTAGTGTGTTACACCCAGTAGTGTGTTATACCCAGTAGTGTTACCCCCAGTAGTGTGTTACCCCCATTTGTGTGTTACACCTAGTAGTGTGTTACCCCCTAGTTGTGTGTTACACCCAGTAGTGTGTTACCCCCTAGTTGTGTGTTACACCCAGGGGCGGGCGCCGAGAGCCAACAATGGCCCCAGGGCAGGACATCATTGTGGGCTCCTTAATAAACAATGAATCGTGAAAAAATTGACATGTTCAAGACGGCAAGGCACCCTAACAGATGTGGGCCCCCTGGCAACGACTCCCCTGCCCCCCCCTATCGGCGTGCCTGGTTACAACCAGTTGTGTGTTACACCTAGTTGTATGTTACACCCAGGTGACAGGGACATTAGAACAAAAATTCAGCCCCCACATTAAAGTCCCTATGACATGGTTTATAAATTTGTATATGTCAATGAATTCATTTCATGTTATAGAATACACTGTATAGATGGTTAAAAAAAATTGTTCATTTATTCAAAAGACTCTATTAGACTGTCCGACGTCGCCCGCGGTCTACTTGTAGAGTGTTTGATGTTTTACATTTATGTTGTTTTCTTCCCACATTACTTGTTCTAATCTTAATAGCTAGACATCTTTTATATCACAACATCGAAGGGGATAGTCTTCAGTTTCTAAGCCCTTTACTATGTACTACCAGTGAGTGTATCTCACTCTGAAGTTGCTATTATGACAGTCGCTATTATAATGCGGTCGCCATTTTGACAGTCGCCATTCTGATTACGTCGCTCATTTGAGGTCGCTGTTACGACAGTCGCTGTTTTAACAGTCGCTATCCTGCCCGTGCAGCCTTTAATTCAAATAAAATCGAAAACAAAAAAAAAAAGTGAAAAAGCATACATCAGCTGAAACTAAAATTATTTCTGTTTTTTTTTTGGCTAAAAACAAAGAATCTAAACATACAATAGTTTCCCTGAAGCTTTTTTTGCTTTTATCTTGATAAAAAATAGTGTATTTATTTAATGAGAAAATAACAGTCAAACTTAACAAAAAATATTACATGTTAACACATTTTTTTTTGTTGTTTTGAATATTAAGTTGCCAAGACTCTGTAACACTAGTAACCTCGATCATAGCAATAAATAAGAAGGTAGACAGAGATATGCTATTCACCTGGCATAAACAAGAAGGTAGACAGAGATAAGCTATTCACCTGGCATAAATAAGAAGGTAGGCAGATATAAGTTTATATATATCTGCCAAAAATGTATTCATTTTTTTTCTATTACAATTTAAATTAACTTAAATAATTCTTTTTTAAATTTCAATTGATGTTTCTAGTCACCCATTGTATTTTATTAACCCTTGTGGGAAAAAAAAAGACTGCAAGCAGTGAAAATTAATATTTTTGTTGCTCAGCATTATAAATCCAGAATTGTATGAATATTTCCATAAGAATATTAATAGCACGAAAAAGAATTTGCAAATACAGAAATTTAGCATTGGTGGCAGTGAACAATTTAATTTGTATTTTTTTAATTTTGTAAAATTCACAGCAATTTATATTCCATATTTAGTCTATGAAAGTAATTGTCTCAAAAATTTTAGAATGTAAGTTTAGTTTATACATTTAAAAAAAAAAGTTTAGGGATTTGAATGTTTTCATGAAAATAAATATGGTGTTTTGTTGAGTGAGTGCACAACTGTCAACAGAATCCTAGGTTCAATCCTCAGAACAAAGGGAATTTTTCCAGGACATGGTAAGTTGATCAAAAGTCCCCTAAGTCCACCAGGCTTTAGATGTGTTCGCTGGGAAGTAAGGGCAGCTTACTTTTATATTCAGTTTTAATTATAGTATTTTCTAAATACAGTGTTTGTTTGTTTTTATTGTTATGTGCTAATAGGAAAGATTAAATATTTTAAAAAGACTTTTTTTTAAATCACAAGAGTGCCAGTAGTTGTGTTATTCAATATGTATTTGAAATCAGTTATTTGAAGAAACCTACCTTAAAAAGTGTACATAAAAAAAATAAATATTAAAATTAGAGCTGCTCTTTGATTAAAAAAATTGAGCGAAATTAATACATGATTAAAAATTTTATTACAAATTAACGCACATTTTAATCCTTTCCCTTCATAAAATAATAATATAGCCAGATAGTAGTTGCTCACTTATTATTAACACGTTTTTTTAATTTCCCGCCCTTTCCCAACCCAGTTTCATTTTAGACACAGCAGCACAAAGATAACGTTACTTATGGCTTACTGCTTACCCAGCCACCATATCCCCTCTGTCCCAAAACAAGTTTACACAAGTTCCATTGTTTCCTCTAAGCTGAGCGCGTGCTCACATGAATTCAGAGCGTCGCTCATACTACACGTACGATCGCTCACTCCGACGGACGACATCGCTTAAATCGCTCACAAATTTTGGCCTCAAACAAAATGTCGCTCAGAGACAAAATTTTTTGCTCACTTCATACCACACCTTAGAGGGAACATTGCCTGTCGATCAAACTAGTAGCAAATGACAATCCTATTGTTTCAAGATCATATAGCTGCTATGATTTTATGTAAAGGTGACAGTTGCTGTGTTTGGGTATTTTTTCTTGCTTTTTTTTTTTAATCTTGTCTGATCTGGTTATAGAATTGGGTTATTTACTGATTTTTAAATTTTTTCTGCAACTCTGAATTAACAGCATTTGGGTAAAATTTAACGCATTTAGGTGTTTGTGTTAAAAAATTTAGTCGCATATTTTTTTAACGCATTAATTATGCTTTAATTGCAGTAAATCAACAGACCTATATAAAATATTAAATTTAACTCAGTGTCATAATAATTCTGAAAAATACAACCACTGTCTCGTGTACAAATGTGTGCATCAGTCTAGTCTAAATACTGATTACAGGTATCATGTATTTGAAACTATTAGTGCAGCTGTTGCAGACGTGACCAGCAACATGCTGTATTATCAAAATGCGATACAAAATTATGCGCAAAAAATGATGATACAAAATTTCTAGCATCTCGTTATTTTGATCTAATTATAACCGGGTTCATTATACATTTGTTTTTTTTAACCTTCAATAATACACTATAGTACCTCTACCAAAAGATTACAGTATATAATGTAAACTAGTAAATGAAGCTTTTCTCTTTTTACATCGGCCAGGAAGGGAGCAGGAGGTTTACCCGTCGAAGGGCTATCTAACAAAAACATCTTTATTTTATATTATACGAACCCACCCTAAATTATGCATATAGACAATATATAGAGACCAACATCTTATTATATTTATATTATATTAGACTTAAATGTTACTACAGGTATAAAAAGTTACATACCATTGTAGCTAGCATGCCAGGTGGAGCATCTATCTCTGTACTGTCACCAACTTGAAGAGCTTCATCAAGTCCAACCTCATCCTCATCTTCTATAAGATAGCTGGATGACTTGTTTAGAACTTCAGACCTCAGTTTCAAGAAGGTATCAATGTCTAGAATTTCTTTGGGATGATGTAAACTAATATGTCTTTTAAAGCTAAAAGAAAAATGAATTAAGAAATTTCAATGTATCCCAAAAAATTACTCAGAAAAGGGATGTTATTCTATAAAATCATAAAAATACATATAATTACTTATTCAAATTTCTCACTTCTAAAAAGACGAACTTAGGATTGAACCATTTGAAATTAGAAAAGTAACCAATTAAAAAAATCTTGCAATACTAGCAATGTTAACCATGAACTGCAACATTTATTGGCAAATGAGGTAATTAACAAAGTTTAAAAGTTTCAAGATTCTTACTTGTCCCAATGATGGCTGTACAGCTGAGTTGGAGTACGTATGAGCCTCTCATAGATAGCAGTCACTGCCTTGAGGTTACCGTTCATATTTTCCCAGGCAATATACGAGTCCCAGAGTTTATCAGATCGAAATTCTAGGCCAGACGCAGCTAATGCTCTTTCATATAGCCTATTTTTTAAAATTATTACCATAAAAAAATTCTTTTCTATATTTTCTTGGTTTAAAAAAAAATGTTTATTCAACAATTAAGTCTGCTTTCTACTATAAAATTTTACTAAAACTTTTCAAGGATTAATTTTATGTAAGAATAATTCTATATTTGACCTAAAATGTCTTTAATTTATTTAACCTTATTATCATTACACTACCATACATTTATAATCAGAAGTATGATTAATAAATGAGACTATATGAATGAGCAACAAGAAAATTACTTTCTTATTTTGTCCTTGGAGTTAACATCAGTAGAAAAATCGGTGATGAAAAAATTGATGTAATGAAGCCAGAGTTCTACACTCAATGGAATGGCACGAAGACCTTTCTCAAAAACCTGAAACAAATAGGTGGGAAAAAAAATGTTCACACATCAATTTAAAAAGCTTTAAAAAATAGCGAGCAACAACACCTTATATGTGAGGTGGTGCAAACGACGAGGTTTCTTCGAGTTTCGATACAGTGCAAGCGATATTGTATTACCATGAAAAGAAGTTCAAGGTGGCTGTTGTGACCACTTGCTGAGTGTGGTTCAGATATAAAAACTTAAGCATACGCTCCAGATGCCAGTGGCATGATCAGGGTGGACTGAGTGATGCTGTTGGAAGAGCAGTGGATGAACCAGGGACCAGTTCATTTGGATGTCCTTAAGAGATTCAAATAAAGCATGGCTTGTTATAAAATAAACATACCAGTTTCAATGGTCAATGATGTATTCTTAGGGAGAGGACAAGATCTAGTTCTCATAATCATGGAAGGATGTAAAGTTTGAAAAAATTATTTAACACTAACCAAGATCTTTCATCCATTCCTTTCTCAGGTGAGCTTGAAAATTAGAATAAGATATATCTTTTAAAAATGATTTGAAAAATGCAGCTATCAACCCTTAAAAAAAGAATTTATCTGGCTTTGCAGATAATGTACATGTATTGATTATTCTGGTTATGGACTTTTTGTTCCCTTAAATGTACTTTTTAATGATTGCATATAATAACAATATAAAAAAAGTGTCTTTGATTTCATAAAATTTAAAATGAACATAAAGGAGAAATGAGAACATCAAACATTAAAAAATTTCTAATATCAAATGATATTGTTTTGTTAATTCTATAATTAAAGAAAATGCGCCATAAAACACAAATTATCTTCAATCAAACATTGCAACTTTGATTTAGTTAGAATAACTTGTCAGCTTACTTCTTTAGCTTTTTCTGGATTGCTATGCTTTTTTTCCATATCACTGTACTTCTTCCAGTAGCCATAACAATAAGGATAATGAGAAAAAAATGCTTCATAAGCTCGACGACAATCTGCTGGATCACTCTTAAAAGAAAATTGGAAAACATAACATGCATAACTTTTTTTTCCCCATAAACTAAACATAATATCCATCAAAGTATGTAGCCAACTGTGAACAAGTATACCCACAGAATACAAATTATATAGAATATGTTTTAAATTCAAATTGGCATTTCTAAAATCTGTCACATTTGTGGTATTGTGTATCAATATTTAGGTGCTACACTATTAAAATAAAAATAATATAATGGCTGCATTTTTTAAAGTCATCTTAAGAGTATTTTTCAAATAGCAATGCGCTTTCTATATGATATATATTCTGTTAGTATACCTATGAGGTATGGTATAAATAACTATTATGTATAAAGATAATTTTACCTCTTGATCCACATACTGCAATAAGTATGTCCATCCAGTAAAATCCATTGGATTGTCATCCACTGTTTTCCAGTATTTGCCTAGCTCAGTTTCTTTCCTCAATTTTTCTTCTTGCTCTTTTTGTGCCTTTTCTTGACGGTCTTCAGTTATCTCCTCTTCATTACTTGTGCCACTACTGGAAGCAGACTCTATCTCCGGCTTTTGAGAATCAACTCCAGTCATCTCAGAATCTTAATTAAATAAAAATAGTAAATTAAAGAAAAGAATAGCTAATAATTGATATTTTATTACATACGAATTGCAAACACACAGCCTGACAAAATGGGACTGAGAATGAAAGAGCCCAACAATTAATAAATACAATGTGTTTTACCACTTGTTTTTGTATCTATATGGTTTTAAAAACTCTACAAAATTCTTTGTACAAACATGATGGTCATTTAAAAAAAGTGTTTTTAGTAAAATCTGTTACTATACTAAAAATGTTTATTTTATTTTAATGAATTAGTTATAACTTACTTATAACTTTAAAGAGGAAAGGGATGGGGCATATTTTTAACCTCAAAAAAAAATTTGTATTAATTTTTTTAGGCTACTTTAAATGTGCTTTCTTAGTAAAATGTTATTTTTAGAAAATTATGACGTTTTCCTAATTTTTCAAAGTAAAAAAATGTATACATATATTATAAATTCGTGATTTGTGCATAAAATAAAGCAAGACACATTTTTGGAAGTGTTTATCATGCATAAACAAATATACCTATACCAGTTCTATTTTCTAAGGGGAAAAAACAACAACAACAATTTTTGTTAATAAAATATCAACTTCTTTATGTGTTTAAACAATTTAGAGGTAAAACTAAACATGAACTTTTTTATAGGGCCTATCATCAATAGTGACAATGGCAACCATTTATCCGTTTTACCTATAATCAAGGCCGTACCCAGGGGCAAGCTGCAGCCCCCCCCCTCCCCAAATTAATTCTAAAAATTAAATTTAACTATAAAATATACTTCTTTATCATTTATCACAGCCCCCCCCCCCCAAACAAAATCCTGGGTACGGCCTTGCCTATAATTGATTAGTGTTGTTAGTCAATACTTAAAAACATACACAACACATCAATGTTAGGCAAATACTGATGTGCGGTGTGTGTTTATAAATATTGAAGATTTAAGTTTTTAGTTGTTAACTGTTTACAGTTTTAAGTTAAACGCAGTGGCTACGTTAAATTAGCCTTAGCAGCTGTCGGTTTGAGTCTGACAAATATTTTTGCAGCAAACAATATTGCAGATATCCTACTAATTTTGGACGGTAAGACATATTTGATATCATAACGATTTGTCAGGCCAGATCTTAATCGTTTCAAATTCATTTCGAAACTACCTCGATTTAAACTTTCGCTTTTACGACCCTTCGTCACCAACGAATCGTTGCCGTCCGCCATTTTAGAGACAAATCGGAGTGAGTGATTTGATAGAAAATGAATCTATCATTTGAATCCATAATTCACTTAAAAAAACCAGTCATTTGAGTTTTTTCTGGGTATTTTTTTTTTCCTTTTCCTTTACATGGTTACTTGAGAACCATCACAGAGGCTCACTGCTTAACTATTTCCGTGTTATTGTTTTATTTATCATTTTAGAGATGAGCGTTAAAATTTAGTATTCTTCTGTATGGTCTATGGATATGACACCTCCTAATGATTTTCTTCCTATACCTAAATGCTTCAGCCACCTAGTTATTTCAAATATTGGCGATGGAGAGAGTCACAGATTAAAGCTAGAGCACGTACCCAGAAGTGGTAGTTTCAGTTTTAGCGTTAGCCTCTATAGCGAAGTTGATAGTGTTCACCATTCCAACACAGATAGCAGTGACCTCAGATATGTAGAGATGCCTTTTAAATCGACCAAATTAAACCAGTCGGGAAACCAATGTTGTTTCACGAAAAGCTCAGTCACCACTGAATCGCACACACTATTAGAGCTTGATAAGGATTTCAGCAATGAAAATTCTAAAATTGGAAATTCTTCTGATAACACTCGTCCACATGTCTTTGAAAAATATAGCTCACAAATTAAAGAAAACAGTGCGGATTATAAGAATCCATTTATAAAATTAAATGTGTCATTAAAGAAACTTCAAAAAGAAATGGTGAGTAGTGTTGGAAAGCCTATAACTTATAAAGTTATAACTAGTCAATGACATGAAAATAATTATTAATATGATATGTTATACCAAGATCTGTTTTTACAAGGAACTTAAGTCTATTCCAAATAAACTTTTCTATAAATCTAATTATAGAATAAACATTTAAAATTAGGATGCTTTAAAAAAAATTATGTAAGCCTACTTCTTTATGAATCGGTACATTTTACTGAGCTAGAGTTGATAAAAAATTTCTGCTCTTTTCTTTCTTATTAAGACAATGTCTATTGTTTTGTCTTCGATTCAACAAAATTAATTACCAATTTAAGCAGTTTGAAAAAGAAACAAAAGGAGAAAACTTTTTTCTAATGTTTTTTTTTTTTTGCTTAATTAGTACCTATGGCTATGCCCAAGTGTTCACGAAATGATATCACTTATCAGGACAAAATCCCCACAGACAAAACCCCTGTGGACAGAATCCCAACTTTTATTATAATATATAATATTTAGCCCCAATTTTTATCATAAATTGTAATGTATATCTGGATGTATAAATATTAAAATATTAAGTGGATTTTTTTTCAAAGCTGCATTAGTCCTTCGAGTTGCATCAGTCAAAATTAAATCCTTTGTTAGCTTTAAATTAATGGGCAGCTTATCTTACCAGGTAAAACAAAGTTCTAGGGCAAGACTTATGCATCTTTATTCTACCTTTTGTTCCTTGCGCCAGACACACATTTTATAGCAGAAGGTAAAACAAACAGCATAAGAATTACATGTTGTTGACAGGCATGATCTCTCAAATCGACAGATATTTTGCTTAACCCAAGGTCAAGATGGTCATTTATATAGGAGTATCAATAACATCTGCATAAACTCTATCTTAATCTTCTTCCAAAAATATTTTGGGGGTTGGCCCCACACTCCCACAAAATATTTAGAATATTCATATGTAGCTGGCTTTGAACCAAGCTACAAACTGACAGAAGTCTATTTATTTTTGTTGATACAAATTAAAAAAACAATTTTGTTTGTAGTTTTTGTATAGCCCCAAAGGAACTATTTATTTCCCACTAAATCTTAATTGACAATGGTGCTGCTCTGTGAAGTATTTTTACTTCTTTTACTTAGATTTTGACAGTAATGAAGACAAAATAATATATGCTTAAAATTATCACACATTTTTTGTACTGTGTTTACCATTTACTTTAAACTTTATTCCAGGCATGCATTTTTTTTTTGCAAAAGATTTCAAAAACTTTTTTCCCCCCAACATTCATATATTAATTTTTTTCGTAAAAGCGAAAGTTTAAATACTTTCCTCCATACAAGAATATTGTCAAAATAGAAGTACCCTAAATGTTATCTGTTTGAGTGTTGCATCTGCAAAGCAAAGCATAATTTCCCATACACATATGGGAAATGGAATAATTCTTTCTAGTTAGCAGTGTATAGTTTTAAAAATATTGCCAATATATCTATTCTTAGTAACATTTCTTATTTCTATTTATGAAGATAATTATACTTCTTTTTTTTCCAGAAAGACCTAAGATTTCTTGATGTTTCTTTATTTTGTCAACTTATGTCCCTCCAAGATGCAATTCAAGATTTAAAGTTGACAATGTCAGATCGCTATTCAGAAACAGGTTCTGAATTTTCTCTTGGCACGGCCAGTTACATGGGTTCCATGTCCAGTCTGAATGAGGAGAGTGACTGGGGAGATGAAGAACAAGCCGAAGTTTTCGACCAGAGCAGAGATACAGATTTTGATGCCAGCATCAGTGAAACTCAGGACAGTGCTTCTGATCTGCTGAAACAAATTTCAGATCTTGCGCTACGAGCTGAGGAGGATTTTTAATGTCGCAATACGAGTTCTAAAAATAGTTTCAGACAGTTATTTTTTTTTATTGCAATTATTATCTCCTCTTTTTATTAAGCTTATAATTGGCAGTAATGTCAATACAGACCAGGTATACAGCTGTTAAATTTTTTTAAAGAATTATAAAACAATTGTAGATTTATATAATTAATGTAATTTACTAACAAAATTATATTAAACTTTATTTAATTTAAGACATAAGCATATATTATGTATTTGTTTAATTTTTTTGTCTTAAGGCATTATATGTTCATAATGAAACAAGATTCAAAAAATGGTACAAATAGTTTAGATAGTAAAAAAAAAATACAAATTATATTTTGGATATTAAATATTTTTCAAAGTATAGTTTATTTATATTTTTTTTACGCAACTTCAGATATCCTCAAAATGATAACTAGCTGACATTTAGCTATAAATGACACTGGTGAAGCTTTCTTAACATGTTTGTAATAGAGACTTTGATTTATTAAACTATGCTTTGTACATAATCTGTATCTTTTATTCTACAAAATCCATCAACATTATGTTCACCTTTCAATGCTGTTGAAATGTCAGAGAAATATCAAGGTGTTATCTCTTGATCCTATTTCTTAAATGTGATCCATTTATGGGACAGTTAGATCACATCCTGCTTTCAATGACTACGAAGATCACAGGTAAATGGCATAACTGGTATCAAATCCCTTACAACTTCTTTTTGTTTTGGAAGTATCAGAAAATTCTCTCCAAGATTTAACATTTTATTTTGTTGAATTTATACTCAGCGATTTGTTATAGACATTGTTTGCTTGGGTTGTAAAAAAAATTTTTTTTTTGGTTAGAGGATTTTTTGTCTTCATTCAGATATAGTACAAATTTTCAGCTCAAGAATGATTTTAAAAAATTGATTATTGGCTATACATTCCTATTAAGAGCTAAAATTATGTTTTTTAAATATGAAATATTTTACTGATATGTTTGCAGTGCTCCATCATAAAGCCAAATTAACTTAAAAACTTAAAATTTACTCATCAGTTTTTAATGGTGAGACTCAGATATTCCTTGCATTTTTCTAACTATATTGATATTATGGATCAGATTTATTTATTATTTGAATTTATCAAGATCTTTGCTTTTTGTTGCTGAATTAATCAGGACAGTATGTTGTATTTTTTCTAAAATCTGTTCATCATTTATTAAATCAACAATAAAGTCTTCCAAAAAAATGTCAGGATTGCAAATAGTTACAGGCGAGTAAAAAAAAAATATACATATATATATATATATCTGTTAGTAGCTAGAGAAATGTTGAACATAAAGGAGATGATAGTTAAGCAACTGGATGATTAAAATTTTGGTTCTTTTATATATTTTTTATATAATTATGGTCTCCTCTTGTGTGATTTAGTTTTCAAATATTTTGTGCATTTAGCTGAACTCATGTGTAAAAACATTTACTCTTACCTCACCTGTTCATGTTCAGAAAATCTTTAGCTTTTGAAGGGAATATTTAAACTGATACTTTTAGAATATTTTGTTACTAAAAATATTTTTATGGTTGTTACATAAAAATGCAGCTGACATTTGAAATTAAGTTATTTAAAGCTAAAATGAATCATGCAAGTTTGAGCATTATTTATAAAAGAAAAATATTAAGTGTTTTTACCAAAGTCTAATGCATTTAAATTTCTGATGACATGAGAAAATAACAATCTATATTACATGTATTTTGAATTCTTAACACATTGTACTATATAAATTTCATAAGTCGTGTGACGTATTCAATCTTTCCTGTTGTTTTCGTTACCCAGTAGTGAATTAAGTTTTCTCACCAATTTCAAAAAGACATATCTTCCTGTATGTAGCTAGGCCAGTCAGCCTTGAACATGATGAAAAGTGAAAAAAATTCCTAGATATACTTTTTGCTCCTGCAGACTTTCCTCCATGCCTCATCAGAATATTTATATTTCAATTATTTCTTGATACACACTTAAAAACTTGCTACTCATTCAGCCCCGTAGCGTGAAAATTCTACAGGAGGGGCCAGGCAATAGCAGGGGGGGCAGGTGATACATTTTACTAAGTAGAACAAATAAGCAGGGGGGGAGGGGCAGACAAAACGTAGGGGGAAGGCCCGGCCCCCCTCCGCATGCTACGGGCCTGTACTCATTTAGCTAACAAATGACATGCTGCTTCTTATTCTAAAGTTTTATGAATGGCGGATGGGTAATTTCCCATTTCATTTAATGGTCAGTAGACAATAACAAAGGTCAGTAGATAGTAAAACTGAGAAATCCCACTGCAATGCCAAAAATTGTTTCTTTTTTTTTTAATGTGCAATACTCAGCTTGATGTTGGCTTGAGCTGACACAAATTTTAAGATTAGTTCTCTTAACATCACTTGATTATGTTCACTGTTACAATATTGTGCCCATTTTTTAAAAACGTTTTCCACATTCATTTACACCCTTAGTTGAACATTGTAGCTGTTTTAATCTGTTATGATCACAGTGATACAAAAATACATATCTTTCATTCAGTGGTTGTGACATGGGTTAGAAACAAAAAAAAAATAATTCAATGAAATTATTAATGGCCAGAAATGTATATTTTTCCATGTCTTATAAAATTGTGGCTTTAACTGTTACTAACAACTTACTAATATTTTCTGTCGACTGTAAATACATCATTGTAGATGTAACTCTCTATATCTGGTTTTGATTTTATAATTCCTAAATCTTGTTTTAAAAAAGTTGATTTCCACCCTATCATGTAAATACTTTTAGCATGATTAATTACAAAAAAATTATGTGCAGAGCTTGTATTCACTTTTCAATGGCTGTACGTTTACAGCCCTAAAGAATTAAAGCACAATATTTTATATTGTTATTTGTTTTAATAAATTATTCCAAAATATTAAGTATATGTACCTTTTTGTTATAAAATGAGCAAAATTCTAGACTAAAAATTATCAAAATGCAAAAATGTTTTTTTTTTGTTTTTGGTTTCATATTTGTTTATTTTAGCCATAGTTTAATTTATTAAATACTCAAGACCAGGATGAATTTTTTTCAAAGAATTGTAAAATACAATATATTTGTAACATTTAAAAGATACATTTCTATATTTATATGTGTAGGAAAATGTTATGTAAACAGAATGGTAATTCCAATGCAATATACGGGGTATTATAATAGATTAATTCCACTCTGTTTATCATCATTTACTGTATATAAATTATTCTTTTGTCAATACATATTACATTAGACTAATTCCACTTTTTTAAATTTACATTTGTTAAAACATGCAGTTAGATAATATTGTTTTATTTTTGTTTAATACTCATCTTTATAAGTATATATCTATATTAATAAAATAAAAGCAGTTGTGTTACAATATTGGTTGAGTAAAGCTAGGAGGTAAGAAAATGGTTTGTTCTAAGTAGAAAAAAAATCTCTTTCAACTATAGGGGTATCATAGTATTGCCAACAATTTTTACTGTTTTTGTGTGATCAAAACTGTTAGTCTGTGCCTTCATTACTATCAACTTGTCTTTCCAAATCTTGTTCGTTATGGTTGTTTTATCATTTTTTATTTTTTTTCTTGGCACAGTTTAAACTTCAATATTAAAATTCTTTTTTTACATCAAATTTTATTGGGTCGAAATATTTTGTAAATGTCTGTTATTTTATGATGCCCTTTAATTCGTTCCACTTATTAAGAATGTTAGATCTATTGACCTCTTCTAAAACATTATAATTTTGATAAATATTACGTATGAATATGGTACTGACCTGAATGGTTGTGAAAAAATATGAATTATAGACTTTGTATCATGTAAGTCAATTCATTGCTTTGTGGAATTACAAACATTTTGTAGTGTTTTTTAAATTTAAGCTGCATAAAAAAAACCCCCAGAAATCTTAGTTTTTGGTACATTTTTAAATACATTGTCTTCAAAATTCTTTCTTTGTTTTTTGCACTTTATATGTATGCCAGATTTCATACACATGGTACTTTCTCAGCATGATGGTAAACTACACGTATAAGTGATACCTAGATAACTTTCCTTTAAATGTTCTTGATTTAAAAAATGTTTCCTGCTTAACAAAGGAAAGGGGTATTCAGACATACATTATTATGTAGGCTAGTTCTGTGAACAATTGAAAATAAAATGTCACAACTTAATTTTGTATGTGTTTGTGGTTTAAATTACTCATACTGTTATTACTGTTAGTTGTTCTATTACCTGGGTTGTCATTGCTGCTTGACTTGTGCACTGCCTGTATTGGTGGTCTTGTAATTTCTTTAAATCTGCAGTTATTTATAGCTAAAAGACTAACTTATAAGGCTTTGCAGAGAAATAAAGCAATTAAAAAAAAATCTCAAAAAATCAATTATAATGGTACCAGTGTATAGTCAGTTGATGTTAATGAGATTTTTAGCGGTTAAAAAGTAGTTTCCCAACAGTACACTTATATTCTGATTTAATTTCTGGACAATTTAGTGAGGGTGGGCCAGTAATTTTTAAATGAGAGAGATAGGAAAATGTTGGAATTGTGGGCCAATAACTGAATATGTTGTTAGAGATGGGAAATTATTGGAATTGTGGTCAATTAAATGAATATGTTGTTGGAGAGATGAGAAAATGTTTGGATGGTCGGTCAATAACTGAAAAAAAATCAGGTATTTTGGTCCCTATTTAGACAATTAACATTATATCATTTTAAAAAAAATGCTACAGTATTTAACATTATTTTTTTTTAAATATCGCTTTTAATAAAAAAATAAAAATTATTTTGGATAAAAAATAGTTTATCATACTCAGCAATAAATATACAAAACAAATTTAAACAAACAATTGGTCCAAAAATGTTTTTAATGACCTTTTCTGGCCTTAATGTTAACTTTTAGTTTAACATATTGATTTTATAGAGAAATTAAGAGTTGTAATGATGCATTCATAGACTCTCGATCCTTTAATTATACATTTTAATTATGTCGCGAAAGATCCACCCACCTAAAATTCGTCCACGCTCCGCACACACACTGTAGTAGAAAGCGTGTCAACTTCGTGGCAAAAAGTGTCATAACCTACGGAGCATCATTATGGCCAAATTTGAGCGTTATAATTCGTATTAGTGTCATGAAAATAATATTAGAAAGTAAAATGGCATCATGTTCTACCATACTTTAAGAAAAAATCTGTGTTATCAAGAGTTGTTTACTGGGTTCATGGTCAAAATCAGGCTTGCGGAGCCGCCATATTTTTTTTCGGCTCCGGCTCCCTATTAAGATAGTATCAACGAGACAAAAATTGTAATTGCTCCACGCTAACATCCCGCTGATAAAAATTTATGCAAATTTTGCGGCGTTCACCCCCATAGTCAGGAACTTGAAAAATATACGCACTGTCCATTGTCGGTTATACTAAAAACAAACCATTTCAGTGCATCCAGAAACGTATCATTATTTTCGATGGAGGTTTCACTAGTCACCATTTTCATAAGTAATAAAAAGTTATTTCAATGATCAAATTAGCAAATAGTAAAATGATACAGTATTTAAAATATTTTTAAGACTTCAGTATTTATATTTATTATTGATACATTCAAAGTGACTATTCGGACCCGGGCAGGCCCATAGCCAGGATTATTGCATGGGGGATGGGGAAGAACTTATTCTGGGGTACAGCGGCGGATCTAGACAACTTTGACGGGGTGGGGGCAAAACTTTGACCCCGGGGGGGCGGGGCGAAACTGTTTTCATTGTTGAAAATTGGTCTTTTAACAAAAAATATTTCGATAATTTAATGATGTATTACCTAAACTTGCGATAGCCGGGGGGGGGACTTGCCCCCCGGCCCCTCCCCATAATTCCGCCCCTGGTGGGGTAGAAGAAATGTTCGGGGGGGGGGCGAAGATGGAGGTGCGAAGCGCCGAAAGCTTGCGAACGGAGAGGAGGGGTTTTGGGAGGGTCCCTTCCCCAAGAAATTTTTTGCAGTTCCATATCTGGAATGGTGCATTTTAGTACCGATTGTTTAGCTATTAATTAGAAATATATAATTTTAACTACGTTTCAATAGTGCATGGCATGTTGCAGTTTTGTTAAAAATGATTTAAATAGTAAAGAGTTTTAATGACAAAAATTTATTGAGGCTGAGCTATTTCTGATTCCTGTTATAAATATATTGACCATTTGTTCTGCTACACAATTGTTACATAATAGATACCTGATTTATATCATTATACTCTTGGTTAAACGTACAACCCGGGAAGAATGACAAAGATGCACGAATATAGCTTAGCTATTTGTGTGATATTTCTTATAAAATATTGAAAACAAAGAACAGATCTATCAACAACAAATTGACCAGTCGCAATTATTCAATTTAAAATAAAATTAATTCTGCTAAAAAGTAAATTTGCAAATTAAATAACATCACTCAGAAATCACGGAGTTTGTACTTTATTATTTTATTATACATATGTATAAAAGTGAAGTCAGAAGTCAATATTATTTTATTAACTTATTTAAGTTACTAGTTGTCCTCAGAAGATATCAATATATAAAACTATTACAAGGTTGCGAACAAGCCCACCGACAGTCATTTCGGGTCCCTGGGCAGGGGTGACACGGGCCCCCGTGCTGATATTAATATTTTCAAAAGTTGATTGGCCAGCTCAGTCCGGGCCCCTAAAACAAAATTGAACAAAATGATTGATGTTTTATAGCCGTTATTATTAAAATTTTGTCAAAAAGCTCAAATCATGCACGGGGGGGGGGACTCAGATCATGAACGGGGGGGGGGGTCAGCCCTCTAGCCCCCTCTGGCTATGGGCCTGGACCCGGGTACCAATAAACTCCGATTTTTATTCGGACCCCGTTCCAATAAAGTCTGATTGTTATTCGGACCCGTGGCAAATATGCACTTAGCTTAGCTATACATAAACTTTATTATTGTTTTTTGTTTATTTTTTTATAATTGCTTGAATTGTATGATTTAATCGTTACTCGGTGTCTAGGGTTTCACTAAGCGGACTCTGTATTTTTATTTTTTCGGGTTCCATCTAATAAAGTTTGAATATAGCTAAGCTTAGTGCATATTTGCCACGGGTCCGAATAACAATCGAATTTTATTGGGACCCGGGTCCGAATAGCCACAGCCTTATAAATTTATCTGCTCTGTTTCAGATATTCTGTTTATAATAAAATTGTTAAATACAGAAAGTTACCATTTTGTTTTTTGTAGGAGGCAAACAATCAAACGAATTTGTAATTTTAAAGCTAAAAAAAAATTCTGCTGTAAAAAAAAACATTTGGGAGCCGTGGAGCCGCCAGATTTTTTCGGCTCCGGCTCCGGCTCCAGCAAAAAGTATCGGCTCCCGGCTCCTCGGCTGCGCAAGCCTGGTCAAAATGAAGACAAATTTTAAGGAATGTCTATTACATGTATTGTCACACAGCTGCTTATATACATAGGATTTAATTTTCAATTGGAAGATAAAATAAAACAAAGTGTAAGCTTTTACATTCTGAAAATATTTTGAATATAGTAAAATTTAAAAGAATATTCACTTGGTTAAATTTTGCCGTAACTAAAAAAGAAAAGTAAACTTTCGCCCATACCTGCTGGCGGGGGGGGGCGCTTTTCCGTGCTTAAATACAACAATACCTCTGAATACACACTTCATTTTTATTATAATCGTTCTTATTTATAAAATGGATAGATCCCGTACTGGATCCCCATAATAACTCGATATTTTGTTGTTGTTTCGCCTACAGCCAGGTGTGGCACTTAATTGTCGTACTTGTGCACAGCAATAATTACTCTGCCACTGCTGTTACGACATATGAAGAGATTTCATATTTAACCTAAAGGGGGGGGGGGAGGAATTTGCACCACAGATCTCAGCGCAAAATAGATGACAGTACCTGACAAAATATAGGTTGCTGTAAATTGATCGTTGGACCTATGTATGTGTACTTGTCAATAATACACCGAAGGGGTGTTGCCATGGGCGTATTCATGGGGGGGGGGCAAGGGGGGCATTTGCTCCCCCTCCCTTACATTTAAAAAAATGTCATAAAGTTATTATTTGCCCCCCCCCCTGGAAAATTTTTGCCCCTTCCCTGGAAAAATTCCTAGCGACGCCCATGGGTGTAGCCCGTCCATCATGCTGGGGTCCTGGCTGGGTTCCTTTATGCTCTGTTGTAAAGTAAAGAAAAAAAGTTGAATGTTGTATCTCTTTATACCCAAAGTGGCCGACATGAGTTGCGCACCGCATATAGTGTACATAGTACAGAGTAGTGAAATATAAACGGAAGAAAATATGTGTCCGAGTAACATTAGATTTATTAGCGTTTTATTGGGCAGAGCTTTGCTAATCTGTGGCATACACAACGTATGCAAACAACAATTATTCAAGGAATAAGTATCCATCTATCCATCCATGTCTATAGATCTTTACCTTTCTGTATGTTTGTCTGTATCTCTGATCTATCTCTGTATCTATCTGTCTATCTGACCAATCTATTTATCTGTCTGAGTGCGTGTCTGACTATACTTTTCCACCATATACAATTTTAAATATTAGATCATTTCTTCACTAGCTACTTGATCGGATCACAACAAAATATTACAGTTGTGACTAATATTACAGTTAGGATTAATATTAAAGCTGTATAAAATGGATTTTATTTTACATTGCTGTCAAAGCTGTCAACGCAGTCGTTGCTGTCAATGCTATCATATTCTTTCGAATTTCGATATTCACCATTCTTTGGGTTTAATAATTATCATTGAGTGTAAACATTGAGGGAACGGTATCTATATATAAATGCTGGAACAGTCTTTGCTTTTCATTCATTTATTTATTAAATCCTTTATATATTTTGAAATTGGGGAAGGGGGTGAGGACCAGGAACACAGTCTGTCCACTGCTCGTTGACCCATTCACCATGGAACACAGCAATGGTTATGTCTGTCCACTGCTCGTTGACCCATTCACCATGGAACACAGCAATGGTTATGTCTGTCCACTGCTCGTTGACCCATTCACCATGGAACACAGCAATGGTTATGTCTGTCCACTGCTCGTTGACCCATTCACCATGGAACACAGCAATGGTTATGTCTGTCCACTGCTCGTTGACCCATTCACCATGGAACACAGCAATGGTTATGTCTGTCCACTGCTCGTTGACCCATTCACCATGGAACACAGCAATGGTTATGTCTGTCCACTGCTCGTTGACCCATTCACCATGGAACACAGCAATGGTTATGTCTGTCCACTGCTCGTTGACCCATTCACCATGGAACACAGCAATGGTTATGTCTGTCCACTGCTCGTTGACCCATTCACCATGGAACACAGCAATGGTTATGTCTGTCCACTGCTCGTTGACCCATTCACCATGGAACACAGCAATGGTTATGTCTGTCCACTGGAACACAGCAGTGGTCACGTCTGTCCACTGGAACACAGCAGTGGTCACGTCTGTCCACTGGAACACAGCAGTGGTCACGTCTGTCCACTGGAACACAGCAGTTATGTCTGTTCACTGCTCGTTGACCCATTCACCATGGAACACAGCAGTGGTTATGTCTGTCCACTGCTCGTCGACCCATTCACCATTAAGGTCTGCATATTTGGTACAGTAAGGGCAGGATTAACCATTAGGCCTTAAGACCTGAAAAAAAAATCCACTCCATTTATCAGTTTATCTTAAATGTGTGATATGCTAAATGTGTGATATGCTAAATGTGTGATATGTTAAATGTGTGATATGCTAAATGTGAGATATGTTAAATGTGTGATATGTTAAATGTGTGATATGCTAAATGTGTGATATGCTAAATGTGTGATATGCTAAATGTGTGATATGCTGAATGTGTGATATGCTAAATGTGTGATATGCTAAATGTGTGATATGTTAAATGTGTGATATGTTAAATGTGTGATATGCTAAATGTGTGATATGTTAAATGTGTGATATGCTAAATGTGTGATATGTTAAATGTGTGATATGTTAAATGTGTGATATGCTAAATGTGAGATATGTTAAATGTGTGATATGTTAAATGTGTGATATGCTAAATGTGTGATAAGTCATATTTGTGATATGTTTTGTCATTTTATTTATTAGGCCCAATTTTTTGGCAACAAGCCCTATGCGCAGGGGCGGACTTATGTCAGTTTAGGCCCTGGGCGAAAAGGAAAATGTTGGGCCCTTCAGAAAAAAAGAGACATATTAAAAGGTTTAAAATTGGGCTATGTGTGGCTTGTAAATAATAGGCATACAGTAACCTTGATGCAGCTCTGGGTCCAGTCCATTTTTCTTTTTTAAATCTATCCCTTAATTTCTAGGTAGGCATCCCTGACGCATCTCCTTTACCATGCACGATAGATTTTTACAAATGGTATCTTGAACTGACAGACTGTTGAATTTTACAAAGGGTATCTTGGACTGACAGACTGTTGGATTTTACAAAGGGTATCTTGAACGGACAGACTGTTGAATTTTACAAAGGGTATCTTGAACTGACAGACTGTTGAATTTTACGAAGGGTATCTTGGATTGACAGACTGTTGAAATTTGCAAACGGTGTCTGATACTTGAAGATGTCAAAATATGGAGACGATCATCTTTCCCGATTGCGACGAGACAGTGCAAACATCTACCAAGACATCAGATCTCACCTGATGCATGCTATGCCGCTACGTAAGTGTCATTTAACTTCACAGTTATTACATAGTTTATAATATATAAGCGGCCCTAAGCGGGTGGGGAGAGTAGAAGAGGGTAGAAAGTCAGTATGCGGTGTGATGGGCGAGTAGCATATGCTAGGCCGACAGCTTTTAGTGACAAAAAAATAACCTATCGCAGGGCCCCCGTCCGACGTGGAGCTCCCATTAAACGCGGAGCATGAAGGTGGGACCCATAACTGATATACAATGGGCCGTACTAAATGAAGGAGACGCTTTCCAGAGCCACATTTTAAGGTTACTGATCTTTGCGGAGCCACATTTTAAGGTTACGGATCTTTCCAGAGACAAATTTTAAGGATATTGATCTTTCCAGAGCTGGCTTATAAGGTTTACTGATCTTTCCGGAGTCACATTTTAAGAATACTTATCTTTTCGGAGCCACATCTAAAGTTTAGTGCTCTTTCCGGGGCAGAATAGGTAGATGACAAATCTTTGATCATGACCGAAAAAAATGCATCAATGCAGCGCTTATTGATTTAAAGCATTGTACGTGTAGGAGGGTTTCTTGCATTTTCATTTCAAGTATACTACATCTCTCACAGGGCCACATTTAAATATCGCAAGGGCTTCATGCGGCACTTGAGCCGCATATCGGACAACCCTCGTAATAGAGACTCCGATGTCTTTTTAAAGAATATTGAATAACAATATTTCTAAACACTGTTTAGATTTAAGCCTAATAAAGACTCTGTTGTAGAACTTTAATTCTAAAAAAAAAATTAACCCTAGAGTTAGAGAAGGTGAGAACAGCTGAACTTCATTGAAATTTAAAATCTAGGCGTATGTCTTAATTGGAACAGTTCACATATTATATAAAGCGAAAATGATTTTTTTTTAAATGTACACTCCACCTCTCCTACAGTGATTAGCGTTAATGGTGCCCTGTCCACCACAAGAATACAAAGTTTTGAAAACGCCGTCCCTTGCTGATGGCAATGTATGACGGATAGCCTCTCCAACCCTCTCCCTAGTGACGCCACTGCCTCCTTCCCCATAGACAATCTATTCTACACCCCCTCCCACATTATATAGGGGCCGATCACATATTATAAACGCAAAAATGTCAATTTTTCGGTGTTCGGGCAGGATAGCGACTGTCAAAACAGCGACTGTCATAACGGCGATTGTCTAAATGGCGACCGCATTATAATAGCGACTGTTATAAAAGCGACTTTACTGTCAACTTGAGAATGAGATACACACTGATAGACACTAACTAAGACACGCATCTCTGAGAGTGAATTTTCCTAAATTTATTTAACTGTAAGCCATTAAATTAAAAAAAATTCAAAAGACTTATTGTCTGTTGTAAATTCCAGTGAACTCCGTGAACTACCGAGGCAAGACCACCAGTACCGAGTATGTGGAGGGGAGCTCTAAAGTATCCCCCAACTTAATGGCAAGTACTTCCTGTATCAGTGTTCCGCAAACTTCAGATTCTCACTGGCAGGGCAGTTCTTGTTGGTAGTCAAACAATGTGGCTGCCTAAGCCCCATCCCCCCTCTCCCATTGGTCTCACATGACATGACTTAACATTTAGGTCCCGAAATGAAACTTTACATAGGGGCCTCCTAAATGCAGCTTTAACTTGGGCCCCTTTTAAGTAAGTTGGCTTAAGGGCCACCAAATGTTAAATTTCTTAGGGCCCCCTAAATGAACTATGCCCCCCCCCAAAGATGTAAGAACGGCACTGCCGACAGGCTACTGAATTGACTATGGCAAGGAAGGCCCTTCTGTTTAAAGGAAATTAAAATATTTTAAATTATATTTAGGTCATGATTAAGCGGAATAGGAAAAGAACATTCATCAAAGCGCAAATAAAGTGACCACATGAATAGAAAGTAACATTCAGCAAAGCGCAAATACATTGACCACAAGAACAGAAAGTAACATTCAGCAAAGCGCAAATACATTGACCACAAGAACAGAAAGTAACATATGTGTGTGTGTGTGTTGCTTTATCTCAGTCTCATTGTGGGCGGGAGTGTGTGTTATATATGCAATAGTCGCACTTTCGAGAAACATTCATGTATGACTCTTTCTACTGAAATCAGTTTCAGACGCCACCGCCCGTGCAGAAGGGCTTTGTAGAAACTCTACATAATAGACTTTCCATGCTTTTACTAGCGGACTACGCGCGCTCCAAGAATCGCCCGGACTCAGTGGATATTAGTGATTTTCCACCGATGAGAATCATTCGAAATATTCTTCAAGTCATCTGCTTCCTGTCATTTTTCTGTGCACCTCTGATCTACATGCCCCTGGGGACAATACAGGTAATCATGACTATGCTTACAGATAGGAAAACAAATCGATCTGCGAGGCTTCCAGCTGCCAAAGCCTCCAATTACCCCGCCATTTTCAAAGGCTCCACTCTGCAGTACGAATTCCTATCCAATCGTGGGCTCCAAGAGGTTTTACTCCATGGAGCACCGTAATAACTCTAAGTCTCCGCCACGGGGGCATTCGGAGACCTAATAGCGGCTCTGGTTATACTATTAGTGTTTGGTAGCCAGCCATTTCACATATAGAAAAAAAATGCTGGGCTCACATATAAAAAAAAACGACAGTTTATATAGTAAAATATGTGTGCAAAACCTTTGCATAGAGTTATATTCCCTTTGGGCTTGATTGGTAGGCTAGGTTATTTTTTATTTCGGGCAGATCCGATTTTTTAATGATTGTATTTTAAACTGGAATACTATTGTATTATTTATTTACTTTCGATTTAACGCAGAACCCAAATCGTTATTATTTTATTAGATTACTTTGGTTATGATTTTTGAAGCCCTCTCTTCTCTTGATGCCCTTAGCACGAGCTTACTTTGCTTATAAGATGATTCAGGACTGGATGTAGACATCTGACTGCAATGTTCGTTCTAATTTTCCGAAGGCTGTGTGAGCAGTTTTCGCACACATACCTGCGCATCTTAGAGTGAACAGTGATTGACAATAATAAACAAATCGAAGAAGCATGCTTAACTATCTCACTGTTGTATTATCTATCTGTCGTAATAATATGTATCTATCTATTGAGAGAGAGAGAGAGAGAGAGAGAGAGAGAAAGATAATATTTTACAGCATGGGCCAGGCATTCTACAAGAGGGGCCAGGCATTCTACAGGAGGGGCCAGGCAATAGCAGGGGGGGCAGTACATACATTTTACTGAGTAGAGCAAACAAGCAGTGGGGGCCAGACAAAACGCAGGGGGCCGGCCCCCTGCCCCCCCCCCGCACGCTACGGGCCTGAATCGGTTGTATTAAATTTGTATACATCTGTTGAATTAAATGAATGTATATATCTTTTTTGTATAAATATATTAGTTTTATATCGGTTGTAATGACTATATATCTGTTATAGGCAGTCTACAATGAACATTGTTTCCTGTACACAAGAATAAATCTGAGCCTCACACGTCACGAAATCAGTACCGACAACAACACTGCCAACATCTTATTCCAAGCCACGTACGCCCAACTTCACCTACTATGTGTGTGTGTGAGGGGCGTGATGTTTTATTGTATGGGTCAGTGATGAAATTAATGGTTACTTATTGTACAATGTACATGGGGCATGAGGATGTAAATCCCAGGGTGAGTATCATTTGCCAGACCTAGGGCAAGTGTATTATGCGGGGGGAGGGGGAAGGGGGCGAGAGCCGTAAATGTAGGCCATGCTTGGGCACACTACCCCACCCGAGGGCCAATAATGGTCCATCTGGAGGGTTGATTACACTCAAGCCCTAATCCGCTCGTTCACATTAATGCTCTATCTATCTATCTATCTATCTATCTATCTATCTATCTATCTATCTATCTATCTATCTATCTATCTATCTATCTATCTATCTATCTATCTATCTATCTATCTATCTATCTATCTATCTATCTATCTATCTATCTATCTACCTACCTACCTACCTACCTACCTACCTACCTACCTACCTACCTACCTACCTACCTACCTACCTACCTACCTACCTACCTACCTACCTACCTACCTACCTACCTACCTACCTATCTATCTATCTATGCTCTGGGATCACCCTTCTATCAAATTTAAAAACCAAGTGTGATTAAAAACAAGCAATTAAGCCTGTTCCATTCTGGACACAGGACGTGTTAGCGCATTTTCATGTTATGTATCAGTACGTTTGTTAGCTTTCAGTAAATATTTGTAAATTTTGGAAATGTTTATAAATTCAATTGTGTAATGCATATATCTGTAAAAAAAATATTATAAAGACGTTTCTTTATAGTTGAAAAAAATTATTTTCTCTTAAATCTAACTACAAGTGGTTTGTGGTTACTGAAATAGGACTCATAATTGAAAACATTCGAAATTGTAGTCATTTAATCGTCCGAAAACTCCGTCAATTGTTGCATAGCTCTGATACTTTCAATTAAACTCAGAACACAAGCTTACTATTTCATTTGATGAGTTTCTTAATAAATCTTGGTGAAACTACGTGCTGCAGTATTTCGCACCAAATGAATGGGTTATTGAACGTACAAGGTGTAGAATGGGGCTATATATATAATATATAAGCCCCTTAGGAGCCCTGAAGCCCTCAGAGGTCTATCGCGAAATGAACTTTTGATGTACACATGGCAGGCCAAGACCTACAAAATGATATATACATCATGGGTCTAGGACTTATTGTTGCTGAGATATATGGCGCTCCTTTGTTAATATAGCTTATATAGTAAAAAACGGTACTTTATAAGCCCCCTTTTACGGCCCTCAGAGGTCAGATCGCGAAATGAACTTTTGCTGCACACATGGCAGGCCAAGACCTACAAAATGATATATACATCATGGGTCTAGGACTTATGGTTGTTGCAATCTAGGGTGATGACGGACAGACAGACAGACAAAACGGGGACAATAGAGCATTTTTTTTCGAAAATGCTCTAAAAACTTGCCCACCTCTGGTGTAGGTAATAATTTATATAAACCCAGTTCTGCGAAGCTTCACTTTAGCGTTTTTTCTATTATGTCATTTTGTGTGTTCATTTAATCTTTGTACATTGACACCGATGCTGCTGTTTACCTCCATGTACAAGTAAACAGATACGAGTGTGAAGTTGGGGTTTCGATCGGCCATTTTGGTGTAACGCACAGAATAGTTTCAAGTACTCACCATGAAAATACGAGTACAAGTACCCAAGGTGCAAGTACGACTACAAGTATACACGTTTTTAAAAGAACAAGTACGACGATGAGTACAAAAGAAAACAAACAACCAAGGTGCAAGTACGAGTACTCGAGTAACTACGCGATTAACTACTTGAGTACAAGTGTAGGCTACTTGTTGAGTACACAGTATACATTTCTGGTAACGATGTGTCCTTACCTAACTGCAACCCACAGAGAGTTAAAATCTTAACGCCCGCTGTTTATATAGTCCACTGACCAAAGTTGGATTTAAGTCATTTATTGGCAATAAATTATTGCCCGTCTTCTCCAGTGATATAGATCATTATATATTGCTTTTGGACCTCTGTTGTTTTCCATTCTTTCTACGTGTCCTACCCACCTCAATCTATTCATTTTTATTTCAGCTGTTATATTTGGTTCTTCGTATGGTTCGTACACTTCTGAATCGCTTCTACTTCTCCAGTCGTTATTGTCCTTTACTGGCCCATATATTTTCCTAAACGTTTTCCTTTCCCAAGTGTTTAGCATATTTTCTGCTTGTTTGCTGATTTGCCCATGTTTCACTACCATATGTTACTGCTGATCGGATCTTTGTCTTGTATATGTAACTCCCATCCCCTTAGCGGGCCGCGGTGAAATGAACAAACGTTGACCGTGGCGAGAAAAAGGTTTGGGACCAATGATATAGATGATATAAATGTAGCGATGTTATTGTTGGCACTTTCAAACATGACAAGCTGGGGTTGTATTCGTGTAAGTATGTGGTTTATTTAGAGAGGGTAAATCCGATTCTAGTTGAACAAAATTGGTGTATTGATGAAATGTGGTACTAATGTTTATTATAGTTTATATATTGGCGTCGTTGATTCAAAGTAAATAAAGTGCCCCACAGATTTGATATCTAATCTGTGAAGCAAACCTTTTTTTATAGCATGTTTAAAGATAGAAATACATCTTCCTTTGCTGTGATATTTATTTTAGGCCTATTTTAATAAATTGTAGGTTAATTTTTTTTTCATTGTACCATAACATGTACTGTCACATCATCTGTCACATCGTCTTACATATCATCTGTCATATCATCTGTCACATCATCTGACACATCATATGTCACATCATCTGTCAATCATCTTACATATCATCTGTCATATCATCTATCACATCATCTGTCACATCATCTGTCTGATCATCTGTCTGTCATATCATGTTTCCATCAGCACTGCATCACATATTTGTAGCCCAACGTGAGGTGCACGTACCTCAGAGTGGGTGGGGAAATTTGAATTGTTACGGGAACAATTGAAAAACTTCTTTTGAAAATTAACTTGATGTATTTATTTCCTTAAAAATATCATAGTCTCATCCTAAAACTTGTTCAGCCCCAAAACATTTTTCCTTCTCTATAAAACCTGTCGTTAAAAAATTCATTTATTGAACAACTGAGTTTTTGAATAATGATAGTCAATGTAGACTTATATAGAATAATTGAAGGCATAAGACATTTATACAATCTTTCACGATTATAAGAATTAAGAAATTATTGTTTGGATTTTTTTATCTTCGAAATTCTGGGTTTTTTTTAAAGGGAAAATGTTGACGCCAATCAAGGTGCTGCCCGCCCCCGTATTTTGTATTCCTTTGCACAATAGTAATACGCATACCTAATTGTATAAGTTGATTAAATGCCTTATTTATTTTTTTAATCGTCTAATGAAAGAAAATTGATTTCTTTTCGTGATATTTTAATTCGAATATGTTGGCTTGTCTCATTTTAATACTTTTTAATTAATAATATAAAAAAAAATGAGTTAAAAAGTAAGTTCCGGACATTAAATTGATTTCCTTTAGTAACAGTTCACAATATTTTGATTTCTACTTTTTAATTAGATTTCCACATATTTTAAAAATAGATTTGAAGCAGTCGGAACAGAGTGGGGTCCAAAGTTCTACTGTGACTTCACGACCTACGTTCCTGTGTCCATTGCCATTTTTTCTGTATTCGTGGGCTGGTCCACGTTCACAATATGGCCTGAGATGCTGTCACTAGGGTTAGTGATTGTAGAAAGTATTTCAACCAATAGGATGAGTAGATGCCCCGGTGCTCGTATACGTCAATGAAATTGGTGTATTGGTCAGCTAAATCTCGGAATAACAAATGTGGCGTCGCCAGGCCCACCGACAGAAATTTCGAGCCCCTGTGCAGGGCTGTCACGGGCCCCCCGTGCTGATAATAATATTTTCAAACATTTATTGGCCAGCTCAGTCCGGGTTCCTAAAACTCGCCGGGCGCCTGGGCATTTGCCCCCTTCCCTTGCCACCCTCTCGGCGGCACTGGGCGTCGCTAACAAATTCTGAGACGGAGCCCTCCAAGCCATACCCGAAATAACGCTCCTGCTGCAGTGCCGGCTTTAGGTATAGGCGATATAGGCAGCTGCCTAGAGCGGAATTTTTTCAAGGAGCGGCAAATTCCAGAAAAATAAAACAAAATCAAAAATATAAAAATTAAAGATAAAATTAATGAATTTGAGAAAGTGGAGAATTAAATAAAAACAAAATTTCTTAGAGTGGCGACAACAAATAAGTCACGTGGATTAACGCTCTATCTTAATTTATTACATCAATATTATGCCATCACTATTTTCAAAATTATTTTCTTCTTTTGCCTTTAACAAAATTAGATTCAGATATAATGGAGGATCCTACTAAATGGCCAGATATAAGTGATAATATTCGTTGTTTTCTTATTCAGCATGATCCAAAGCAGATCAAATTTGAGTCTGGTTATCCAAAAGATGAAAGTGGGAGACAACTTTCTAATTACCACTATACACGAAAACTGGCCAACGGAGAAACTTTAAAAAGGAAATGGTTGATGTATTCTACGTCAGTAGATAAGGTGTATTGTTTTTGCTGCAGAATATATTAGAGGAGTAAATCTGCCTTAGCAACACATGGCAGTTGTGACTGGAAAAATATGTCAAGTATATTGCAGCATCATGAAAAATCTCCAGATCATTAAACCAGTTATCATGATTGGAAAGAACTAAAAATAAGGATAACAAATAATAAAACTATTGATGACGTGAATCAGCGCCTTATAAATCGTGAAGCTAAAAACTGGAAAGATGTATTAGATAGAATAATATCTTTGGTCAGAGTACATGGAGTTCAAAATTTTACCCCTGAGAGGGCAGTCTGATCCGTTACATAATCTCATAATGAAAACTTTTTGAAATTTGTTGAAGTTATTGCTGACTTTGATCCGGTAATGAAAGAACATATAAAACGTTTTAAATCAGATGAAATTCATGACCATTATTTAGGAAAAAAATATTCAGAATGAGATCATTCAACTGTTGAGTAAGGAGATAAAACAGAAAATGATAAATGATCTAAAATGTTACAGCAAATGAATCGACAAATGACAAACCTTCAGAAGTTTCTATCAATGAACACTTCATTGGATTCGTAGAACTTGGAAAAATCTACAGGTGCAAGTATGGTGGAAATTTTACTTAAAGATATGTCATTTTCAGGCATTTGTCTAGATGATATGAGGGGACAAGGCTACGATAACGGACGGAGCGAACATGCGGGGAATACATAATGGTGTCCAAGCAAGAGTTAAAGAGCTAAATCGAAGAGCCTTTTAAGTCCCATGCAATGTGCATTTGGTGGTGAATGATGCCGTAAACTGTTGTTTGGAAGCAGTACAGTTTTTTGAGGTAATTAAAAATATATACACCTTTTTTTCTGCATCAACACATCGCTGGAATGTATTTTTAGAATATATCAAAAATAAAGAGGCAGCATGTTTAACTGTTAAAAAGTTATGCGCAACACGCTGAGAAAGTCGAGTTATTGCTGTGAAGGTAATTCGATACCAAACAGTTGAAATTTACGATGCACTCGTTTCAATTGCTGATGACATTTCACTTTATGGACCACGTGGAACCCAGTCCCTTGCAGAAGCTAAGG
Source organism: Bulinus truncatus (assembly GCA_021962125.1). NCBI lineage: Eukaryota > Metazoa > Mollusca > Gastropoda > Planorbidae > Bulinus > Bulinus truncatus. Next base: position 7,994,594 of record JAGDYQ010000019.1, read on the forward strand.
GAATTGCACAAAAAATACTCGATTTCAAATTTATTTGTTCATTAGTGATTTGGTATGATGTTTTACTTGAGATCAATATATCTAACAAAACATTTAAAGAAAAAGATCTTGCTTTAAATAAATCAATTCAATAAGTGAATGCAACTAAAACTATGTTCCAGAATTATAGAACAGATAAAGGTTTTGCCAAAGCAATTACAACAGCTAAATCATTGGCTGAAGAATTTGGCATTGAGTGCAATTTCCCTACGGAAATACAAATAAGATCTTGACTAAGAAAGAGACAATTAGACTATGAAGTTTCACATGATCCAATTCTCGAGCCAGAAATGAATTTCAGAGTAAATTTCTTTAACCAGATATTGGATACCGCAATTCAATCAGTGAATGGTCGATTTATGCAGTTAACATCTCATAGCGATTTATTTGGATTTTTGTATGCATTAAAAACTGGAGAAATTTGATAAAAGAGAGGTTTTTCAAAGATTGCATGGACCTTCAATTAGCTTTAACATCTGAAAACTAAGGTTCAGCAGACATTATTGCAACAGAACTGTGCGATGAATTATTGGCTTATACAAGGAGAATTACAGAAAAATCAAGCCCTAGAATTATATTAGACTATCTGTGTGGAATGGGCTTGGTTGCCTAGAGTTATATTAGACTATCTATATGGAATGGGCGTGGTTGCCTAGAGTTATATTAGACTATCTATGTGGAATGGGCTTGGTTGCTCGTTTTCCGAATGTGTACGTGGCATTGCGAATTTTGCTTACACTCCCGATAACAGTGGCGAGTGCATAAAGAAGCTTTTCGAAGCTCAAACTCATAAATACATATCTTCGTTCTACCATTTCTCAGCATCGTTTGGTTGGTTTAGCTACAATATTTATAAAGAAAACGATTGCAGGAGATTTGGATCTGACCGAAGTAATTGAGGAGTTTGCCTCTGCAAAAGCTAGAAAAGCATATTTTTCTTGAATTCTCTTCAATCTTTTTAATGCTTAATAAACATGACATTTCATTTTTTTTTCATTACTTTTTTAACTTAGCAAAAAAAAAAACTTCCTAAAATCCACTACGTATACTTAAAACTCTTTAACTTTTATAAAGTTGCCAAATTTTAAAAATTTGTTATGAAGAATGAAGACCAGTAATAAAACTATAAATACATCATATTTTTATTTTCATAATTTGGATTTACTTCATAATAAATAGCATTTATAGAGTTTTCATAGAAAAATGAAACTAAAAAGGGCGGCATTTCTGTCCTTGCCTATATCACAAAAATGTCTAAGGCCAGCACTGTCCTGCTGCTATTATGGCTCAAATGAGAACAGCACAATAGCAAAACATATAAACATTCTACAAGCCCCAACTTGTAACACCATATTGAGAGACTAACAGAAAAGACTTTGTATGAAACTGCTTTTGAAAAACGGAAACTTGTATCATTTTTTATGGCGATATAAATATATGTCGCAATATCATATTAACCAAAGTAGTCAGTCTGTCACAATGTCATTTTAACTAAAAGTAGTCAGTCTGTCACAATGTCATATTAACCAAAGTAGTCAGTCTGCTACAAAGTCATGTTAACCAAAGTATTCAGTCTGTCACAATGTCATGTTAACTAAAAGTAGTCAGTCTGTCACAATATCATGTTCCCCAAAGTAGTCAGTCTGTCATAATATCATATTAACCAAAGTAGTCAGTCTGTCACAATGTCATATTAACCAAAGTAGTCAGTCTGCCACAATATCATGTTAACCAAAGTAGTCAGTCTGTCACATTGTCATATTAACCAAAGTAGTCAGTCTGTCACATTGTCATGTTTTACAAAAGTAGTCAGTCTGCCACATTGTCATGTTTAATAAAAGTTAATTTTCAGTAAAGGAAGCGTGCTGATGTTGATCTACATGTCATTCTCTGTGGCCTGTCTTGGAGCCGCTGTGACTGCAGCCAGAATACAGGACGATGGCTACGCTGTAACCTGCAAACAGCTGGCACTTGATACGGGGGCAGATGGGTAATTTGTATGTTGATGCGATTGGTAGGGCCCGGGGACCATGCCACTTAATTCAGTACCTAGAAAGGGGAAAAATCAGTTGATTACAAAAAGGTAGGGTCGGTGTGGGGTTGGGGGGGAGTTTACTACTAACTATGCCATTGTTGAGCGAGTGGCAGATGGATAATATATCTATTGATGAGAATGTAGCGGGTTGATATATCCCTTAATGAAAGAGCAGAAAGGTATTATATGTGTCACAAAGGCCAGAGTAGGTGAGAAGCGTATCTTTTTAGGTGGGAGTAGAGGGGCAGTATGTCCCGTGGTGTGGGAGTAGGCGTAATAGGTCTCTTGGTTCAAGTATGGTGTAATATGACAGTGTAAAGTTAGTAATATGGCACTTGATGTTGGATAATGTATCACTTGGTATGGTGGTATGGAATAATAAGTCACTGGATGTAGGCCTATGTGTATTATATCACTTGATGTAAGAGTAGGGGTAATATGGCATTTGGTGTAGGAGAAAGGCAATATGATAATTTGTGAGCTATTAGGTGTTTGGTTTTATGTCATTGTGTATTATGGTAAACGAGTAGAACGTACATGATGCGGCAGTAAATGAATAGTTGCTTGATGTGTAAAGGTCACTTAGCCATTTGTTGCTTTATGTGTAAGGGTCACTTAGCCATTTGTTGCTTGATGTGTAAGGGTCAGTTAGCCATTTGTTTCTTGGTGTGTAAAGGTCACTTAGCCATTTGTTGCTTGATGTGTAAAGGTCACTTAGCCATTTGTTGCTTGATGTGTAAAGGTCACTTAGCCATTTGTTGCTTGATGGGTAAAGGTCACTTAGCCAATTGTTGCTTGATGTGTAAAGGTCACTTAGCCATTTGTTACTTGATGTGTAAGGGTCAGTTAGCCATTTATTGCTCGATGTGGTCAACTTTCCTTTTCCCATCATACCTTATTTCTATGTAGTTTTTTTTCCTTTATTAATATCCCCTTATAAATCATGTAAAGACCATCATCGTCAAATGAAGCAGGTAAATACATATTGTGTAGGTAAACATACATTGTTCAGGTAAACATACATTGTTCAACACCAAGCTGACTTTATTTTCCCCTTTATAGTCCCGTAATTCGAACCCAGTTATTCCCGGTCGTCTACCACACTGCCACGTCATCCCATTATAATTATAAGATTTTTTTCAAGCAACTTTTTTCTTGTTATCATTTGACATGTTCCATTGAGGTAGTGTCTGTTGTCTGTTTAGGGTGAACAGATCTTGTGCTGAACTAAAGCACATCAAGTTCTCTGAGTTGGAACAAAGTCGGTCCCTCATAGCGTCTGACGTAGATGCTTACATGAGGCTCGCTCAGGTTAGTATTGAGGGGGGCTTGCCGTCAATTAGAATTTTTAACGGCCACATGATCCAGAAGCCAATAATATACTGTACAGATGGCGCTCTATCATCCGGTATGATGGTATATGTTTGTTGGCTTTAATCAGAAACTTCCAGGGATTTTCATGTATCAGTTTAGGCCAAGGATTTATTTTTATTATTCATATTGTCTGACATTGGCCGCCTAGCATACATTGGCCGTAACATATATATATATATATATATATATATATATATATATATATATATATATATATATATATATATACATGGGCGTCGCTAGAAATTTTACCAGGGGGAGGGGGGACACAAATACACATTTTTTAATATAATTTAACTGGAAATGCCATACAGGCACATTTTTCAATTAAATTCAAGTTAAGTATAACATTAACTATTTATATGGACATAAATAAATGCATTTGTAAATTCAAACATTTTGACAACAAGCACTAGAAGGTTCCGATTTTTTTCTTGTTAATTTGGTCTTTTATAACTTGATTAGGCTTTTTTTAAAATCTGGCAACAGTTGCTTGTTTATAATCTTCTGCCACTGAGTGAATTTTTTAATTTATCCTAAATTAATTCAGACATTCAAAAATAAAATAATATAAAAAGATGGATATCAGAATTTTTTTTACAGGCTCAAGAAAACGAAAAGTAGAGCAATCGCGGGATTCCGAAATACCGTTATTAGTAGATTTTGGGGCGTCTGCAGCATCTGACTTATCATTGAGGACAACAGTACAAGTTCAACAGCCAGACACAACTGAAGCAACATTTCTAATTTAATTGACGCTGTCACTTCTTCATTTCCTAAATTGGTTATTGGAAGGTATGTCTTGACACACGACATTTCAAATGAGTTGAAATTGCAGCTGATTCGTGATTATTGGACCTCTGATAAAAAGTATGTATTTAGAGCTGACAGTGATGGAAACAGGGTTTTTAGATATGCATGGTTATTAGACTATTCACCGTGTATACTCGCGAATGTTAAAAGGTGCCTTTTGCAAATATTGCGTGTTGTTTCCACAAAAAGTAATTCGAGGAGTTCAAGGGTCATTTGTCATCAAACCATGCACATAATTTAAAGATTTCAACGAAGATTGCACGTAACCACATGCAAAGCAATGACACAAAGACTCTCATGAAGATGCAAAAATTTTTATTGCATTATTGGAAGCCAAAGCAGTTTCAAGAGATGAAAAGTTGAGCTCATCATTTAGAAGACAAATTCAAGACAAACTGAGTCCCATGATTTCTTCAATCCTATTGTGCTGCATGCATGATTTAGCACCTGTTAGAGTTTCGTGTTTAATCTGGAGATGAAGTTCTTGGTAATCATTTGTCAATTGGGTCTTGTAGTGCTAAGTCGGCCTATATCTCGGCAACTACGCAAAACACTATAATCGAAATGTATGGGTCTCTCTTGCGTGAAGATATTCTTCGTGAAACAAATAATTCAGTTGCATTTTCTACACTGGCCTAAGAGACAACTTACATTTCAGTTCAGGCAGGGAGCAGATGTCACTTGGTGTTTGACAGCATTGGCTCTTCCAGTAACAACATGCACAATCAAGAGATCATTTAGCACTCTAAGACGAGTAAAAACATGGCTATGCTCAACACTGGTGATGATCGTTTATCTGGTCTTTGTATATTGAGTATCAAAAATGTAAAGAAAATCTTATCAATCGATTTGTACAAATACCAAGACCTTTTATAATTTTTGGTCCAGAATAAATAGTTTAAAATTACAATCTATTGTTGTATCAGTGTAATTTATAATTGTATACTCTATTTTATTAGTATAGTAACTGAAACCACTATTTAAAAATTACAATAATGTAATCAGTTATACTTGCAGATATAATTCTTTTTTATGTTTGATATATGTACATTGTCTTCAATGTAATAAACTTTCAGGAAATTTAGTTGAGTTTTCTTGTGTTGTGACAACTTTATGACATTTTTCCAAAATTAAAGCCCCCCCCCTTGAATACGCCCATGTATAAATATATATATATATATATATATATATATATATATATATATATATATACATGTGTGGTTTTTTTTTTATCTGTGATACTTTTTATTCCATAGTTTGGTGCCTGGTGTTTAGTCGGATTAGCTGGAACTAAAGTCATTATTAGCATCTACACATTAATCTTGACCTGGTTTTACGCTCGTGTCATGGCCTATATGCTGGAGTTTGACGACGCTAGTTCCTCTCAGACCTGTCCACCAACAACTAAATTACATTTCCACATGTTCAATAAATCTAAATTTAAATTTTGAACAAGACTTCAAGGTAATCACCTATCTACCCAGCAATCAACATTCAAGAGTCGTTAGCTGACAAATTTTGAACTAATCTGAAGTACTTTTCTTTAATTAAAAAAAATATTATTAATGCTATTAATTTATGGAATGTATTAAAAGTTTTTTTTACATTATTTTCGTCTCTGTTTTATTAAACTAATTTCATGAAATATTTTGTTAGCTAATTAGATCACGCAGATTTTCGTCTAAATATTGCGTTTATATAAATATATTATAGCGAATGCAAGACAGTGTATAATATATATATATATATATATATATATATATATATGTATATATATATATATACTAGTTGCAAGTACCCGGCTTTGCCCGGGTTTAAAATAAGGTTTTCTGTTTACCTTTTGTTTTCTCCCTCCCCCTCTCTCCCTTCCTCCCCCTCCCTCTCCCTCTTTACCACTCTCTCCCTTTCTCTTTCCCTCCCTCCCTTTCTCCCTCCCTCCCTCTCCTTCCCTTGCTAACTCTCCCATCTCCCTCTCTCTCCCTATCTCCCACCCCCGTCCCCCCTCTCTCCACCTTCCTCCCTTCCTCCTCACCCTCTCTCCCTCCCTGCCCCCTCTCTTTCTTTATCTCTCACTCCCTTCCATTTCTCCCATCCTGTCTCCCTCCCTACCCACTCTCTCCCTCCCTCCTTTCTCCCTCCCTCTCTCTCCCGTCTCCCTCTCTCCCACTCTTCCTCTCTCTCTCCCTCCCTCCCCCTCTCTCCCTTTCCCTCCCTCACTTTCTCCCTCCCTCCCTCTCCCTCCCTCTCTCCCATCTCTCTCTCCCCATTCATCCCTCCCTCATTCCCTCTCTCTCCCTCCCTGCCCCCTCACTCTTTCTCTCTCTCCCTTTCTCCCACCCTCTCTTTCCCTCCCTCCTCTATCTCCCTCCCTACCCACTCTCTCCCTCCCTTCTTTTCTCTCTCCCTCTCCCCCTGCTCCCTCTCCCTCCATCTCCCTCTACCCCCTGCTCCCTCTCCCATCTCCCTCTCTCTCCCTCCTCCTTCTCTCCCCCCTGTCCACCCCCTCCATCCCTCTCTCCCCCTCCCTCCCTCCTACCCTCCTTTCCTCTCTCTCCCCTGCTCCCCCTCTCTCTCTCTTTATCTCTCTCTCCCTCCCTCCCTCTCTCTCTCTCTCTCTCTCTCTCTCTATATATATATATATATATATATATATATATATATATACTTATTATTATGGCTTCACACTTCTTCTAAAAACCTTCTTCATTCCTTTCTTTACCTTCCTCAAACTGTACATATCAGGGAGCATGAAAAAACAACAATTCTTCGCAGCACAAAGGAACTATACAGCACCAGCGCGCAAGTTCTATTCAATCATCGGGAAATGACGTCACAGAGGAATTTTATTTATGGCGCCGTCGAGATTACTTTAATATAGTAAAATACTAAAATAAAAAAAATTAATTACAATTAAACTACCCATCAAGATGAAACGAAACCTGTCCTATAACCTTCCCCATGTAATTATGTGTATGTGTAACAAATTTCACGTCATTTCGTTGTCTGGATCTTGAGTTATAAGGGAACAGACAGACAGACAGACAGACAACAAATGCCTCTTATAAGTATAGACTAGTTGCAAATACCCGGCTTTGCCCGGGTTTAAAATAAGGTTTTCTGTTTATCTTCTGTTTTCTCCCTACCACCTCTCTCCCTCCCTCCCTCTCTCCCTTTCCCTCCTTCCCTTTCTCCCTCCCTCCCTAACCCCTCTCCCTCCCTCCCCTTTCCACCTCTCTCTCCCTCCCCCTTCCTCCCTCCCACATTCCCTCTCTCTCCCTCCCTGCCCCTCTCACTCTTTATCTCTCTCCCTCCCTCTCTCCCACACTCTCTCTCCCTCCCCCTCTCTCCCTCCCTTCCTTTCTCTCTCCCTCTCCCCCTGCTCCCTCCCCCCTGCTCCCTCTCCAATCTCCCTCTCTCCCCCTCCTTTTCTCCCCCCTGTCCATCCCTCTCCCTCCTCTCTCCCCCTCCCTTCCACCCTCCTTTCCTCTCTCTCCCCCCTGCCCCTCTCTCTCTCTTTATCTCTCTCTCTCTTTATCTCTCTCCCTCCCCCTGTCTCTCTCTTTCTCTCTCTCTCTCTCTCTCTCTCTCTTTATATATATATATATATATATATATATATATATATATATATACTAGTTGCAAGTACCCGGCTTTGCCCGGGTTTAAAATAAGGTTTTCTGTTTACCTTCTGTTTTCTCCCTAACCCTTCTCTCCCTTCCTCTCTCTCCCTCCCTCCCTCTCTCTCCCTTTCCCTTCCTCCCCGCTCTCTCTCACATCTCTCTCCCTCCCACCCTCACTCTCCCATCTCCCCTCTCCCCTTCGTTCTCCCCCTGTCCATCCCCCTCCCTCCCTCTCTCCCTTTCCTCCTTCCCTCTATCCCTCCCTGCCACTCCTCTCTCTTTATCTCTTCCTCCCATTTCTCTCATCCTCTCTCCCTCTTCACCTCTCTCCCTTTTCCTCCCTCCCTCATTCCCTCTCTCCCTCCCTGCCCCCCTCACTCTTTATCTCTCTCTCCCTCCCTCTCTCCCACCCTCTCTCTCCCTCCCTCCCCTCTCTCCCTCCCTACCCCCTCCCTCTCTCCCACCCTCTCTCCCTCCTTTCTCCCTCCCTCCCCCTTTCCACCTCTCTCTCCCTCCTCCTCTCTCCCACCTTCCTCCCTCCCTCATTCCCTCTCTCTCCCTCCCTGCCCCCCGTTATTTATCGATTTAGTGAACTTTCAGCATTTTGGTCAAATTAACGCATTTAGGTATTGCGTTAAAAATTTTAATCGCAAATTTTTTTTGACGCGTTAATTGCAAATTAACGCAGTTTAATCAGCAGCCCTAATATATATATAGATATATATATATATATATATATATATATATATATATATATATATACTTTTTATTATGGCTTCACACTTATTCTAAAATCCTTCTTCATTCGTTTACCTTCCTCAAACTGTACAAATCAGAGAGCATGAAAAAACATCAACAATTCTTTGCAGCACAAAGACACAATACAGAACCAGCGCGCAAGTTCTATTTGATCATCGGGAAATGACGTCACAGAGGAATTTTATTTATGGCGCCGTCGAGATTACTTTAATATAGTAAAATACTAAAATAAACAAAAATTAATTACAATTAAACTACCCATCGAGATGAAAAGAAACCTGTCCTATAACCTTCCCCATGTAATTATGTGTATGTGTAACAAATTTCACGTTATTTGTTTGTCTCGATCTTGAGTTATAAGGGAACAGACAGACAGACAGACAACAAATGCGTCTTATAAGTATAGATATATATATACTAGTTGCAAGTACCCGGCTTTGCCCGGGTTTAAAATAAGGTTTTCTGTTTACCTTCTGTTTTCTCCTTACCCCCTCTTTCCCTTCCTCTCTCTCCCTCCCTCCCTCCCCCTCTCTCCCTTCCTCTCTCCCTCCCTCCCTCGCTCTCCCATCTCCCTCTCCTTCTCTCCCCCATGTCCAACTCCCTCCCTCCCTCTCTCCCCCTTCCTCCTTCCCTCTCTCTCCCTCCCTGCCCCCATCTCCCATCTCCCATTTCTCCCATCCTCTCCCTCTCTCCTTCCCTCCCCTCTCTCCATCCCTAACCCCTCTCTCTCTCCCTCCCCCTCTCTCCCCCTTCCTCCCTCCCTCTCTCCCTCCCTAACCCCCTCACTCTTTATCTCTCTCCCTCCCTCTCTCCCACCCTCTCTCTCCCTCCTTCCCCTCTATCTCCCATCATACCCCCTCTCTCCCTCCCTTCCTTTCTCTTTCCTTCCCTCCCTTTCTCTCCCTCTCTCCTTCCATCTCCCATCTCCTCCTTCTCCCCTGTCCATACCCCTCCCTCCCTCTCTCCCCCTCCCTCTCTCCCCCTCCCTCTCTCCCCTCCCTCCCTCCTACCGTCCTCTCTCTCTCTCTCTATATATATATATATATATTTATATATATACTTATTATTATGGCTTCACACTTCTTCTATAATCCTTCTTCATTCCTTTAACTTCCTCAAGCTGTACAAATAGGGAAGCATGAACAAACATCAACAATTCTTTGCAGCACAAAGGCACAATACAGCACCAGCGCGCAAATTCTATTCGATCATCGGGAAATGACGTCACAGAGGAATTTTATTTATGGCGCCGTCGAGATTACTTTAAAATAGAAAAATACTAAAATAAAAAAAATTAATTACAATTAAACTACCCATCCAGATGAATTGAAACCTGTCCTATGACCTTCCCCATGTAATTATGTGTATGTGTAACAAATTTTACATTATTTGGTTATTCCCTCTCTCTCCCTCCCTGCCCCCTCTTTCTCTCTTCCTCCCATTTCTCCCATCCTCTCCCTCTCTCCTTCCCTCCCCTCTCTCTCCCTCCCTAACCCCTCTCTCCCTCCTTTCTCCCTCCCTCCCCTTTCCACCTCTCTCTCCCTCCCCCTCCTTTTCTCCCCCCTGTCCACCCCTCCCTCCTCTCTCCCCCTCCCGCCCTCCCTCCTACCCTCCTTTCCTCTCTTTCCCCCCTGCCCCCTCTCTCTCTCTTTATCTCTCTCTCTCTCTCTTTATTTCTCTCTCCCTCCCCTCTCTCTCTCTCTCTGTGTATATATATATATATATATATATATATATATATATATATATATATATACTTATTATTATGGTTTCACTCTTCTTCTAAAATCCTTCTTCATTCCTTTACCTTCCTCAAACTGTACACATCAGAGAGCATGAAAAAACATCAACAATTCTTTGCATCACAAAGGCACAATACAGCACCAGCGCGCAAGTTCTATTCGATCATAGGGAAATGACGTCACAGAGGAATTTTATTTATGGCGCCGTCGAGATTACTTTAATAATGTAAAATACTAAAATAAACAAAAATTAATTACAATTAAACTACCCATCGATATGAAATGAAACCTGTCCTATAACCTTCCCCATGTAATTATGTGTATGTGTAACAAATTTCACGTTATTTGTTTGTCTGGATCTTGAGTTATAAGGGAACAGACAGACAGACAGACAACATATTTTAAAATGTGTAAAAACGACATTTCAGTTTAAAATGCCTTGCAGATTGGCAAGACATGTTCATAACTGAATGCGTTTAACAAACCTTTTGTTCCTCTCGGCTAAATTGTGAACACTAACGCCCATGTCAGGCTGTTAAATCCGGGCCACGTTCTTCTCCTCGCCGATTATTCACACCAATGATTCATAAATTTACTTTTCATTATTTCATCAAAACATTCCATCTGTCTGCTCTTGGTACATCCAACCAATCAAATTAAAGAGCTCATGTTGCCCGCGGTTCAAAAAGTTTGAACACCCACGATATAGGTTCTCAGAAAATGTTTCTGTCTTTTAAGTGAATTTTACATTTTGTCTTGCTCGTCATTATTTTCTTTTTTAAAAAAATTAACCCGTATCTTTTACACATTGCAACAGAATTCTAAAATATATCAACGCTACGTATGTTCACCTACATACAAAGACCACGTATGTCCACCAAACAAACCCCACGTATGGTTACCTACAAACCCCACGTATTTTCACCTACAAACCCCACGCATGTTCACCTACAAACCCCACGTATGGTTACCTACAAAGACCACGTATGGTTACCTACAAACCCTTCGTATGTTGACCTACAAACCCCACATATGTTCACCTACAAACCCCACGTATGTTCACCTCCAAACCCCTCGTATGGTTACCTACAAACCCTACGTATGGTTACTTACAAACCCCACATATGTTCACCTACAAACCCCACGTATGTTCACCTACAAAGGCCACGTATAGTCACCTACAAAGACCACGCAGTTACCTACAAACCCCATGTATGTTCACCTACAAACCCCCACATATGGTTACCAATAAACCTCTCGTATGTTCACCTACAAAGACCACGTATGGTTACCTACAAACCCCTCGAAAGTTCACCTACAAACCCCACATATGGTTACCAACAAACCTCTCGTATGTTCACCTACAAAGACCACGTATGGTTACCTACAAACCCCACGTATGTTCACCTACAAACCCCACATATGGTAACCAATAAACCTCTCGTATGTTCACCTACAAAGATCACGTATGGTTACCTACAAACCCCTCGAATATTCACCTACAAACCCCACATATGGTTACCTACAAACCCCTCGAATGTTCACCTACAAACCCCACGTATGGTGACCTACAAACCCCTCGTATGTTCACCTACAAACCCCACGTATGTTCACCTACAAACCCCACGTATGTTCACCTACAAAGACCACGTATAGTTACCTACAAAGACAATGTATGTTCACCTACAAACCCCAATTATGGTTACCAACAAAGACGCGTATGTTCACCTACAAACCTCACGTATTTTCACCTACAAAGACCACGTATGGTTACCTACAAATCCCACTCATTTCCAAATGTTTTGATGTAAAATTCATAAAGAAAATGTTTTGTAAAAGACCATTCCATTATTTCTAATGTAAGTATCAAAGAGAAAGACCATTCCATTATTTCTAATGTAAGTATCAAAGAGAAAGCCGAAGACGATTGCAAAATCTTGCAGGCGGTTGATGGTAGGTACTAGAAATAAGAAATTAATTCTAAAATGAATCTAAAAGACCAGTTAATGTTATAGATGAATTATTTAAGTGACATTTTAAAACATTTTTTAACACGTTCGTGGCACTTGGAAGATGATGGCGAGAACGGGAAATTGAAAGGAAGATTTTAATGTTTAGAAGTAATAGAAGAGGAATCTTCCCCCATAGGCAGTAGCATGAGAAGGATAATGCGAGTTGTGCGGCCGCAAAGGGCGCCGAACTAGAAAAGGGCGCCGAAAGAGCGCTGCTAAATGTTTTTGCACTTTTCGGATTGGGGCTACTCGTACAGGGAACCTCAATAGTTAGCTACGGCTCCGACCATGAGTGCTACGTAGGTAATCGGCCAAAACCGAGACACAATTAGCATCGAAATAAAATCAACGAAACTCGGTGGTTAGGAAAAGAACGGTATGATTTTAATTGTTATATAAGAGAAATATAAAACTAATAGTGTGTGCGCTGATAATTAACAAAGTAAATTAAGACACATAAAGAATATGACACAGACCAAGAAAATGACGAAAAGCGTGATAAATACACTGTTTGATGGCTGTTGTTTTCACAATAACTGAACAGTAAACAGAACAGTAAACAGAACAACAAACAGACAAAAGAGCAGTGAACAGACAATTTAGCAACAAATAGACAACATAGAAACAAACAGCAATAGTGAAGAAATTAGTACTGTAAACAGACATCATAACAGTAAACAGAACAACAAACAGCAACAGTGAAGAAATTAGTACTGTAAACAGACATCATAACAGTAAACAGAACAACAAACAGCAATAGTGAAGAAATTAGTACTGTAAACAGACATCATAACAGTAAACAGAACAACAAACAGCAATAGTGAAGAAATTAGTACTGTAAACAGACATCATAACAGTAAACAGAAAACAGAAGAACAAACAGACAGCAAAACGGAAAACAAAGAATAAAACAGAAAACTGGCATCATAGGCAGTGATGTTGACAAGGACACAAAGTGCAAGGACCAGGACCAGGACAAGGACACAAAGTACAAGGACAAGGACTTGCCTGCCAAGGACCAGGACAAGGACAAGGACTTTGCATCAAGGACCAGGACAAGGACAAGGACTTTGCATACAAGGACTAAAATAAGGATTTCATAAAACAATAAAATCCAATATTTCTTTAACAACAAAATTTATTTAAATTTCATGTATATACATGTAATGTAGTGCATTCAACAAAATCATAATGTTAGTCAATGTCAAGCGTTACACTTGAGGAACACAAGTGCCTCCAATAGTGAATCACTCATACGAGCTCTGTGTGGTCGTAAAAACAATCCACTTTGTGAAAAGACTCGTTCCACTGGAGCTGAACTTGAAAACAGTCTCGCCAGCAAAGGCTGCAGCAATGAAAATTCCGGTTTCTTATATATGTCTGACAGTTTGCACTCGTCTGCATTAAATGATGATGAATTTATAACTTCCAGGTAATTCTGCAGCTGTTTCTCACTCATCTGCATCTTCTACAGTAGTCTCCAACTTGTTTTTATAATGTGAAAAGAGGGAGACTCTGGCTTTTTTCGCAGAAGGTTGACTTTCCGAGGGAGCTGGAGTTGGCTTGTGCGTCTCGGCTGATGTGGAAATAAAAGATGCTGGTCGGCAAACAGTGAGCTCAGACTGCAGCATTGCTGTAAAAAACAAAAAACCGTTTACAACTATGTACAATTATACACATATGCATTAGGTAAACATTTTGCTTTATTTAAAAATAAATGAGTGACTAGCACTGGCCAAGTGGTTACTAGGAGCAATGAATGAATAACGTTTTGAAAAAAATTGCCATAAACAACGACACAAATTTACAACTCCAGCATTGCACATTAACTGCCAAACAATCATAAAAAATAAAATCATCAACTTACCAGTTATTCGATGTCGTAGGTTGTCTCTCACATCTTGAGGTCCTGGGTGGTCAGCAAGCCAGTGAAAAGCATATTGGGGGTCTGCTGCAGATGCTAAGATAAAAATGCTGTTGTCAAATGCCAACGACTTTGAAGTTTGTTGACGAGGCGTTTCTTCTTCAGATGATGGGAAAAAAAGACACATGGCTTTCAACATATTGCTCGCGTTATCAGTAATCACGTGCCTAACTTTTCCATTCAGACTGAAATCATTCACTATTCGATCGAGTGCTTCACTAATTAATTGACCGGTGTGTGATCCACGAAAAGCTGAGAATGCCAACAGCTGAGAGAATGGATCCCCGTACAGCACAATGTGCACTGTCACACCAAGGTATGAATGGCACCTACGGTCTGTCCAGATATCAGCAGTCAGTGCCACATCTGTGCAGCCCTTCAGCTTGATCATCAACTTAGCCTTTTGCTCCTCGACTGACTTTGGAATAACTGAATATGACAAAGTTTGCCGACACGGAACCTGGTATCTTGGATCAACAACTTGTAAGAACTGGCGAAACTGGGGGCTGTCAATGGCTGAAATTGCAATACCCAAGCCAACAATCAGAGTATCAATAATCGATCGGGTGATGACTTTCTGCCGACTGCTGCTGACACCATATGTTGTAGAACCACCCGCATTTGAATTAGAGGGACTACTTGTGAAATCTGTGATTTGTGACTGATCAGATGTTGTTGGTCGAGACGTTTCTCTTTGGTAAGATTTGTGCTTATCCTCGTGACGGTTGGACAGATGTCTGTTGAGTTGAATATAAAAATATAAAATTTAGGCCTAAAAAAGTTCTACACAGGCAACGTGTACCGTATTTTCACGTATATAACGCGCGCGCTATACACGATTTTACAAACAGCGCAACCCTCCTGCGCATTATCTACGTGTGCGCGTTATCTAAGGCGACTACATATATTCTTCAATCAAAATACTTAATGTATATTGTTTTTAATTACTTCTGTTAATAAACTATTGCTACTGTATGCTTGAATTTTGAACATTGTTTGCGATAATACGGTATTTTCCGTACAAGGCGTAATTAAAATTATTAAGGACATGTAGCAAGACTACTAAAATGCGTAATACTACTAATTCAAAAATCTGAAAAAATTACTACTGAGGCTAAACAAAGCACACTTACTTTGTAAATCCTGAAGTCACGTTGATATTGTCTTGAATTATTTTGCGACAAATGCAACATTTTGCACTCCACTTATTTTTAGCCTTATCTTCACTAAAGTTGGTATAGGCAAAATTAATTACATTTGGTATACGAAACGGAGCCATTATTTTTTTATAATTAAATTTTAAAAAAATCAATTTATATTTATGAGATTAGAAATATGCCGCCAATAATAAACCGGAAACAAAAAGAAAAGGAAGTCTAGAAATGGCAGCACCATAGATATTCTCTATACTTATAAGACGCATTTGTTGTCTGTCTGTCTGTTCCCTTATAACTCAAGATCCAGACAAACAAATAACGTGAAATTTGTTACACATACACATAATTACATGGGGAAGGCTATAGGACAGGTTTCATTTCATCTCGATGGGTAGTTTAATTGTAATTAATTTTAGTATTTTACTATATTAAAGTAATCTCGACGGCGCCATAAATAAAATTCCTCTGTGACGTCATTTCCCGATAATCGAATAGAACTTGCGCGCTGGTGCTGTATTGTGCCTTTGTGATGCAAAGAATTGTTGATGTTTTTTCATGCTCTCTGATTTGTACAGTTTGAGGAAGTTAAAGGAATAAAGAAGGATTTTAGAAGAAGTGTGAAGCCATATACATACAATATATATATATATATATATATATATATATATATATATATATATATATATATATATATACTAGTTACAAGTGCCCGGCTTTGCCCGGGTTTAAGGAAATAGGTTTTCTGTTTACCTTTTGTTTTCTCCCTCCCCCTCCTTCTCCCTCCTTACCCCTCTCTCCCTTTCTCTTTCCCTCCTCCCTTTCTCCCTCCCTCCCTCTCCTTCCTCTCTAACTCCTCCCATCTCCCTCTCTCTCCTATCTCCCTCCCTACTTCTCTCACTCCCGTCCCCCCGTCTCTCCACCTTCCTCCCTTCCTCCTCCCCTCTCTCCCTCCCTGCCCCCTCTCTCTCTTTATCTCTCACTCCCCTCCCATTTCTCCCATCCTCTCCCTCCCTACCCCCTCTCTCCTTCCTCCTTTCTCCCTCCCTCTCTCCCATCTCTCTCCCCCCTCTTCCTCTCTCTCTCCCTCCCCCATTCTCTCCCTTTCCCTCCCTTTCTCCCTCCCTCCCTCTCTCCCATCTCTCTCTTCCCATTCATCCCTCCCTCATTCCCTCTCTCCCACCCTGCCCCCTCACTCTTTCTCTCTCTCCCTCTCACCCACCCTCTCTTTCCCTCCCTCCCCTCTATCTCCCTCCCTTCTTTTTTCTCTCCCTCTCCCCCTGCTCCCTCTCCCCCTGCTCCCTCTCCCACTCACTCTCCCCCTGTCCACCCCCCTCCCTCCCCCCCTCTCTCCTCCCTCCCTCCTACCCTCATTTCCTCTCTCCCCCCCTGCCCCCTCTCTCTCTCTTTTTCTCTCTCTCCCTCTCTCTCCCTATATCCCTCCCCCTCCTTCTCTCACCCCCGTCCCCCCCCTCTCTCCACCTTCCTCCTTCCTCCTCCCCCCTCTCTCTCTTTATCTCTCACTCCCTCCCATCCTCTCTCTCCCTCTCTCCTTCCCTCCCTTTCTCTCACTCCCTCCCCTCTATCTCCCTCCCTTCCTTTCTCTCTTCCCTCCCCTGCCTTTCTCTCTCCAACCCTCCCTCTCCCTCCCTCCCCATTAATCTCCCTCCCTACCACCTCTCTCCCTCCCTCCCTCCTTCTCTCACCCTCTCTGCCCCCTCTCTCTTCATCTCTTTACCCCCCTCCCTCTCTCTGTACAATTAAACGTCAAATTACGCTTCTTAAATAAACAGAAAACCTTATTTTAATCCCGGGCAAAGTCGGGTACTTGCAGCATGAAAAAAAAACAACAACAATATTTTTTTTTCCCATCCCTAGTCCTTTCTTCACCGTCCGTTCAATTACACATTCACTTGGTGCGCGATTTTTATTTATAGTGAAGGCGATCCCATACCGTGGATACTTTAATATAGTAAAATACTAAAATAATTAATTACAATTAAACTACGCATTGAGATTGTATTAATAATGTTAATAATGTCACAGAAACATTTTAATTAACGTATTTCGGTTTATTAAAGTGCACCTTTAATTTTAATCTTCCGAATACATAAAACGATAGGTAAATAGATATGACTATTGATTTCATCATGTTTACAATTGGAGTTTCCGGGAGTTACCCCTCTTTTAAAAATGTGTCATAGGGAAATGACGTCACAGAGGAATTTTATTTATGGCGTCGTCGAGATTACTTTAATATAGTAAAATACTAAAATAAAAATAATTAATTACAATTAAACTACCCATCGAGATGAAACGAAACCTGTCCTATAACCTTTCCCATGTAATTACGTGTATGTGTAACAAATTTCACGTTTTTTGGTTTTCTGGATCTTGAGTTATAAGGGAACAGACAGACAGACAGACAACTAATGCGTCTTATAAGTATATATATATATATATATATATATATATATATATATATATATAGAGAGAGAGAGAGAGAGTGGGGAAGGGAGAGAGATAAAGAGAGAGAGAGATAAAGAGAGAGAGAGAGGGGGCAGGGGGGGAGAGAGAGGAAAGGAGTGTAGGAGGGAGGGAGGGGGAGAGAGGAGGGAGGGGGTGGACAGGGAGAGAAAAGGAGGGGGAGAGAGTGATGGGAGAGGGAGCAGGGGAGAGGGAGCAGGGGGAGAGGGAGCAGGGGGAGAGGGAGAGACAGGAAGGGAGGGGGTAGGGAGGGTGAGAGAGGGGAGGGAGGGAGAGAGAGGGAGAGAGAGAGATAAAGAGTGAGGGGGCAGGGAGGGAGAGAGAGGTGGAAAGGGGAGGGAGGGAGAAAGGAGGGAGAGAGGAGTTAGGGAGGGAGAGAGAGGGGAGGGAAGGAGAGAGGGAGAGGATGGGAGAAATGGGAGGAAGAGATAAAGAGAAAGAGGGGGCAGGGAGTGAGAGAGAGGGAAGGAGGAGGGAGGAGGATGGACGAAGGGAGAGAAGGAGGGGGAGAGGGGAGAGAGGGAGATGGGAGAGGGACGGAGAGAGATGGGAGAGAGGGAGGGAGAGGGAGGGAGGGAGAAAGGGAGGGAGGGAAAGGGAGAGAGGGGGACGGAGGGAGGGAGAGAGAGAGGAAGGGAGAGAGGGGGTAGGGAGAAAACAGAAGGTAAACAGAAAACCTTATTTTAAACCCGGGCAAAGCCGGGTACTTGCAACTAGTATATTATAAATACATGCAGAGTGCATTGCCATATATTGGCATTGATTTTAAATATAGCACCAGCCTAAGCATAGCAAAAAAAATTTTTTTATTAAAAACCACAAAGCAGGTCCTTGTAATGTTAATAAGGACTGAAAGAGCAAGGACAAGGACAAGGATAAGGACTTGTCTGCCAAGGACCAGGACAAGGATAAGGACTGAAAAATGGTCCTTAAGGACAAGGACAAGGATTAACATCACTGCATCATAGTAAGAAAAGACAGTGCAGCAAACAAACAAAATCAGAGCAGTAAATAGACCAATAAACATTAAACAGACCAATAAACATTAAACAGACAAATAAACAGTAAACAGACAAATAAACAGTAAACAGACAAATAAACAGTAAATAGTCTAACAGAGTTGTTCTTAAAGCTAGGCAACCTCCTTGGGCCCCTCGCCATTGAAGGGGTCCCCTGAAGTATTAATTTCTATTGAGTCTGGAGCTTAGAGGGCCCCTACAGGCATTTTTACTAAGGGTCCACCAAGCATATGTTCAGTCATAATTCAAGTTTCTGCCTAGCGCCCCAGTCTCCTTCAAAGGCAGAATACAAGTGCAGTAAACAAAACACAAGTGCAGTAAACAGAACACAAGTGCAGTAAACAGAACACAATTGCAGTAAACAGAACACAAATGCAATAAACAGGACATACGTGCAGTAAATACAACACAAGTGCAGTAAACTGAACACAATTGCAGTAAACAGAACACAAGTGCAGTAAACAGAACACAAGTGCAGTAAACAGAACACAATTCAGACAACAATAATTATTAATTATGATTAACTAGGAAATAGAGAGGTTAATAGACAACCGAAAAACTAGAATGAAATAATATCCTCTGAAATTAAACAAAATACTTTCCAAAAAAAGAAAAAAAAACTTGTATGATATTTTTTTCAGATTTATTTATGTGCTAGATGCAGAGAAAGTAGCCAATCAAAATGTGCGGATAAATCCACCAACTAGACTTAAGAAAGATGGTAGAAAAGCGCATGTGTTGTTGTTGTTTTGTATCAATCATCATTGGAGACCAAAATGCGCGTACTTATAAGTTATAACACAGAACAAAAGTAAAACATAGATGAACGGAAATAAAACACACAGAAAAAAAGGTATGCTACATTTCAAAATAAAATATAACAACATTGGATATCCGTATCTATTTTCTCTCTGAGTCTGGGGGTTATTGATACAAAAAATTCCGGTAGGGTTAAAAAATGTTTGTGGTTTACTGACTTCCATTCATTTTCAACTGATTTGGTGTAAATGTGATTTTTCACTCTTATGTTTATAACCGATTTTAATGTCTTTTTAAAAAAAATAAAACGTTACTATGGTTCCTATAGCCTGCATTTTTTGTCCTCTTCAACATTCAATGAAATTAAATAAGGATTAAAGTCATCAGTGATTGGTTTAGTAAAAGGTTTGATTTGGTTAAACTAATGTTTAGCCTTTAAATAACTTAGAGCAGCCTTTTGCTTTAGCGTCATGAATCCTTTCGTATCTAAATAAAAGCACTTTAAAAAAAAATCGCAATCATTATGCAACTTGTACAAAAAGGCATCAAGTTTATATTTCTTTGTACACCGCTGCTTTATTCAGCATTTAAAATTATTGTTATTCCATTTTTCTTTCAAGCCTACAACAGGAACAGCTTCTTGAAATCATAGTCAGCTCGTCAAGAATAACTTATCGAGCTATCAACTATTCAGGAATAGCTCATCAAAGTATCAACATGGACGCAATTCTCCAACTTCAGAAAGATCAGGCTAATTGGTGTAAGATTCTTCTAGAAACGAAGGAGGGTGGGGGGCAACAAACTACTGCGCAGGCGCCAAGTACGGTCCTGTTAAGTGTTGGGTAGGGCCCGCAGTCACAAGTAGACCAGCGCCGTCAGTTCTGTCAAACTTTAGACCACGATTTAAAAAAAAAGTTTGCCCACCCCTGTTATTGGTTGTGTTGAAACATTTTACAACCATGTCAACCAGAAACTTTAGTCAGGGTCCCTGAGCATGCAGTAATAGAATCAGATAATAGAGAGAATCAGATAAGGGAGAGAATCAAATAATAGAGAGAATCAGATAATAGAGAGAATCAGATAATAGAGAGAATCAGATAAGAGAGAGAATCAGATAATAGAGAAAATCAGATAAGAGAGAGAGAATCAGATAAACGAGAGAATCAGATAATAGAGAAAATCAGATAAGAGAGAGAGAGAATCAGATAAACGAGAGAATCAGATAATAGCTAAATGATTTCGATTGAACATTAACATCTTTAGCCACCCATCTCAATATACCTCACGAATCACTTGTGGCTCACATACCACACTTTGAGATCCAGTGATATAACGCCAACTATAAAAGCCAACTATAAAAGCCAACTATAAAAGCCAACTATAAAAGCCAACTATAAAGCAGAAAAGGGGGAGGGGAAGCAATGTTGATAATAGCCGCACACATAGTCTATTGCATTGTATAAAATATTTTAAAAATGAATATAAATAACCGTTCTATCATCTCAGTACTTGTTCATTTAATCTAGTTAAGTTGATTATACTTTAGGTTTTCATTCAAATTGAAAAACTGTAATGCAGTTCTCTTTATCTTTTAGCAAAGCCACACTATTACATAACCACTTCTGCTACATAGCCACTTCTGATACATAGCCACTTCTGTCACATAGCCACTTCTGTTACGTAACCACTTTTGTCACATTGCCACTTCTGTCACATAACCACTTCTGCTACATAGCCACTTCTGTCACATAGCTACTTCTGTCACATAGCCACTTCTGCTACATAGCCACTTCTGTCACATAGCTACTTCTGCCACATAGCCACTTCTGTTACATAACCACTTCTGCTACATATCCACTTCTGCCACATAGCTACTTCTGTCACATAGCTACTTCTGCTACATAGCCACTTCTGTCACATAGCCACTTCTGTCACAGCCACTTCTGAAACATAACCACTTCTGATACATAACCACTTCTGTCACATAGCTACTTCTGTCACATAGCTACTTCTGCTACATAGCCACTTCTCTCACATAGCTACTTCTGTCACATAGCCACTTCTCTCACATAGCTACTTCTGTCACATAGCTACTTCTGTGACATAACCACTTCTGATACATAGCCACTTCTGCTACATAGCCACTTCTGTTACATCGCAACAATTTTTTTTAAAGATTTATGTTCAAGTGATTAGGTTTGTTAAATATATAGCTGCCAAAAAAAGTTTAAATTAAACTGATTCGAATGACATTAATTAATTATAAATTTCCCGCTCTATCATTGTTTCTGATGGCCAGACGTCACAGTTTACACTGGCACGCCCTTCTAAACAGGTCAAAGCGGTCATGACCTGGGGCACTTTTCAGAATCGTATCACTTGTTCCGGTCAGTGGCGTAGCGAGCTTAACTCGCGCCCGGGGCAAAATACCTTTTTTAATAAGAAATATTTTGCCCAATGGGTGTGATCGTAGCTAAAGACATTTAGGTTAGATTTAATAAGAAATAATTTGCCCAATGGGTGTGATCGTAGCTAAAGACTTTTAGGTTAGATTTAATAAGAAATATTTTGCCCAATGGGTGTGATCGTATCTAAAGTCTAAAGACTTTCAGTAAAGACTTTAATAGAAATATTTTGTCTAACAATGGGTACTAGCGTGATTGTACCTAAAAAGCAACATTACGTTTCAGCGTACCACTATTGAGTCCGTGTCCAGTCGTAAGCAGTTTGCCTCCAGCCTACAGAGCAAACTGTCTTCGGTGCTGTTGTCCCCTGACCCGATAAAGCTGACCACAGACCGCATCAACAGCTTCGATATGAACGATCTTCCGCACATGAACAACATGAGATACCTGTTGCTCTTTTTTTGCTTCGTGTCGTTCTTTGTTGCCCCGACAGTGTACATGCCTCTAGGTGCTATACAGGTAAACTTTATCCATAGACAGTGTACATGCCTCTAGGTGCTATACAGGTAAACTTTATCGATAGCCAGTGTCTGTGACAGTGTACATGCCCCTAGCTGCTATACAGGTAAACTTTATCAATAGCCAATGTCTGTGGGAACATTGCCTTGCCTCTGTTACTTCAGTACTATCACAATTAAATGAATTAGAGGCTCAACAGCGTAAATAATCAGAAATCCAATGTCTGATTTTGCAGTAAAAAAACTGAGCGAGTTGACCATTCTGATTAACAGAATCACACATGACCTGCAACTCTGTTTATCCCAAAGAACCACAAATATCCAGTGGTGCAATATTACTTCCCTTAATAAACATTAATTGTAAATTTTTAGAGCATTTTCGAAAAAAAATGCTCTATTGTCCCCGTTTTGTCTGTCTATCTGTCTGTCTGTCCGTCATCACCCTAGATCGCAACAACCATAAGTCCTAGACCCATGATGTATATATTATTTAGTAGGTCTTGGCCTGCCATGTGTGCAGCAAAAGTTCATTTCGCGATCTGACCTCTAAGGGCCGTAAAAGGGGGCTTATAAAGTACCGTTTTTACTATATAAGCTATATTAACAAAGGAGCGCCCTATATCTCAGCAACCATAAGTCCTAGACCCATGATGTATATATCATTTTGTAGGTCTTGGTCTGCCAAGTGTACATCAAAAGTCCATTTCGCGATCTGACCTCTCAGGGCCAAAATATAAGAGTTTCTTATATACCGTTTTTGCTTATATTTTAAATATAAATAATAAAAGCTAATCAAAGTGGCGTAATCATTATTTATCTTTGTAATAGTAATTCAACATGATTACTTCCCTCTCTAAATTTATCTAAATCCATATGCGTGGAGCAATATTTATGGCTGTAACCCGGAAAAAAAAATACGGATTCCGTCCGAAAATGCTCTAAAATGTCCTTTGTCCGAAACGGAAAAGACTTAAATTGCTTGTTTTCAATGCATTTTTTTTTCCATTGTATTTCCAGTCGGCATTCTATCAGAAATGTTTCCTTTATACCGAAATCAAAATTATGAACAGTAAAGGCTTAAAGGACAGCTCTGTCACAAACAACACTTTCTTCCCCACGTACGTACCAATGTTCTTTGTTTTTATCTATATATGGAAAGGCCATTTTCTTTTGCTAATGATGACCGCTCCAACGGATTGGCAGACCAGGCAACCGTCTGGTGTCCTTAATTCCAAATTCCCCCCCCCCCCCACACACTCCAGTACCAATTCCTATAAAGTGGGTGTTGCAGTTGGGAGTGGAACCTAGAGCCCCCCCAAATATCCTTAAAAATCGCTACCTAGGGTCCCTTCAAAAAATGCATAATAACGGTTTTTTTTCTACAAGTGAGATGTAAAGTTCTTCAACATTATCTTTCCTTAACAGTACCTAGGTAACAAGCAAGAACAAAAAAATGATTAACGGTTTTTTTTCTACAAGTGAGATGTAAAGTTCTTCAACATTATCTTTCCTTAACAGTACCTAGGTAACAAGCAAGAACAAAAAAATGATTAACGGTTTTTTTTCTACAAGTGAGATGTAAAGTTCTTCAACATTATCTTTCCTTAACAGTACCTAGGTAACAAGCTAGAACAAAAAAAATGGCTCATAGATAGTGAAATGGAATAAAACACGTGAAAACCCATTCGTTTATATTTTTTTATCTGAGTAGTTTTTCTAGCGATGATTATTTATTAACATTCAATAAACCCAGACCTTTCATAGATAGACTAATGCACATGAGTAAACACACAATAAGAAACACAAACAAATTATAACTTAACATTTTCAAAAAAAATAAATAGCCTTTTTCTTTTTAATTCATGATCCACCGAGTCTCCAGTCAAAAAGCGTTTTGATTCACTCACATGTTTTTAACTCAGATTGCTTTTTTTAAAGTCGGCGGCTGGTAACGGGTGGCCCGTGAGAAAACGTCGCTGATCCTCAGGACAAAATGTACTACAGCAATCACGTGACTAAATGACCTTATTTGTCCTTATTTGCGATGTCTTGAAAGATGTGCACTCACAACCTCACTCAAATATAAAAGTTATACTCGTTGAATGGAAAAAGGGGGGGGGGGGTGTCAACATTGGGATAAACTGGAGAATAAATTGGTTCGGGGAAATAGAATCGTGAATGTATTGGTCCACTGGAATGAAACTAAGAATTTAGTAATCTGTGAGAATTTATTACGTTGTCTGTGAGGTTCAAAGGTCTACTGATGACACTTTAAATAAAAAAGCATATTATTTTCTTTATTCCTAACTTATTGGAGCCGGTCCTGTCATCTGTTGTTGGACTGCTACAATTGTTACATCTCACTTATTGGAGCCGGTCCTGTCATCTGTTGTTGGACTGCTACAATTGTTACATCTCACTTATTGGAGCCGGTCCTGTCATCTGTTGTTGGACTGCTACAATTGTTACATCTCACTTATTGGAGCCGGTCCTGTCATCTGTTGTTGGACTGCTACAATTGTTACTTCTCACTTATTGGAGCCGGTCCTGTCACCTGTTAAATCAGACTGTTACAGTTGTTAAATCTCACCTACTGGAGCCGGTCCTGTCACCTGTTAAATCAGACTGCTACAGTTGTTACATCTCACTTATTGGAGCCGGTCCTCTCATCTGTTGTTGGACTGCTACAAATGTTACATCTCACTTATTGGAGCCGGTCCTGTCATCTGTTGTTGGACTGCTACAATTGTTAAATCTCACTTATTGGAGCCGGTCCTGTCATCTGTTGTTGGATGCTACAGTTGTTACATCTCACTAATTGGAGCCGGTCCTGTCATCTGTTGTTTGACTGCTACAATTGTTACATCTCACTTTTTGGAGCCGGTCCTGTCATCTGTTGTTGGACTGCTTTAATTGTTACATCTTACTTATTGGAACCGGTCCTGTCATCTGTTGTTGGACTGCTACAGTTGTTACTTCTCACTTATTAAAGCCGGTCCTGTCATCTGTTGTTGGACTGCTACAATTGTTACATCTCACTTATTGGAGCCGGTCTTGTCATCGTTTTTTGGACTGCTTTAATTGTTACATCTCACTTATTGGAACCGGTCCTGTCATCTGTTGTTGGACTGCTACAGTTGTTACTTCTCACTTATTGGAGCCGGTCCTGTCAATGTTGTTGGACTGCTACAATTGTTTCATCTCACTTATTGGAGCCGGTCCATTCATCTGTTGTTGGACTGCTACAGTTGTTACCTCTCACTTATTGGAGCCGGTCCTGTCATCTGTTGTTGGACTGCTACAATTGTTACATGTCACTTATTGGAGCCGGTCCTGTCATGTGTAATGGACTGCTACAGTTGTTACTTCTCATTTTTTGGAGCCGGTCCTGTCATCTGTTGTTGGACTGCTACAGTTGTTACATCTCACTTATTGGAGCCGGTCCTGCCATCTGTTGTTGGACTGCTACAATTGTTACATCTCACTTATTGGAGCCGGTCCTGTCATCTGTTGTTGGACTGCTACAATTGTTACATCTCACTTATTGGAGCCGGTCCTGTCATCTGTTGTTGGACTGCTACAATTGTTACATCTCACTTATTGGAGCCGGTCCTATCACCTGTTAAATCAGACTGTTACAGTTGTTACATCTCACTTATTGGAGCCGGTCTTGTCATCTGTTTTTGGACTGCTACAGTTTTTACATCTCACTTATTGGAGCCGGTCCTGTCATCTGTTGTTGGACTTCTACAGTTGTTACATCTCACTTATTGGAGCCGGTCTTGTCATCTGTTGTTGGACTGCTACAGTTGTTTCATCTCACTTATTGGAGCCGGTCCTGTCATCTGTTGTTGGACTGCTACAATTGTTACATCTCACTTATTGGAGCAAGTCTTGTCATCGTTTTTGGACTGCTACAGTTGTTACATCTCATTTATTGGAGCCGGTCTTGTAATCTGTTGTTGGACTGCTACAGTTGTTACATCTCACTTATTGGAGCCGGTCCTGTCATCTGTTGTTGGACTGCTTTAATTGATACATCTCATTTATTGGAACCGGTCCTGTCATCTGTTGTTGGACTGCTACAATTGTTACTTCTCACTTATTGGAGCCGGTCTTGTCATCTGTTGTTGGACTGCTACAGTTGTTACTTCTCACTTATTGGAGCCGGTCCTGTCATCTGTTGTTGGACTGCTACAGTTGTTACATCTCACTTATTGGAGCCGGTCCTGTCATCTGTTGTTGGACTGCTACAATTGTTACATCTCACTTATTGGAGCCGGTCCTGTCATCTGTTGTTGGACTGCTACAATTGTTACATCTCACTTATTGGAGCCGGTCCTGTCATCTGTTGTTGGACTGCTACAATTGTTACATCTCACTTATTTGAGCCGGTCCTGTCATCTGTTGTTGGACTGCTACAGTTGTTTTATCTCACTTATTGGAGCCGGTCTTGTCATCTGTTGTTGGACTGCTACAATTGTTACATCTCACTTTTTAAAGCCGGTCCTGTCATCTGTTGTTGGACTGCTACAGTTGTTAATTCTCACTTATTGGAGCCTGTCCTCTCATCTGTTAAATCAGACTGCTACAGTTATTACATCTCATTTATTGCAGCCGGTCCTGTCACCTGTTAAATCAGACTGTTACAGTTGTTACATCTCACTTATTGGAGCCGGTCTTGTCATCTATTGTTGGACTGCTACAGTTGTTACTTCTCACTTATAGGAGACGGTCCTGTCATCTGTTGTTGGACTTCTACAGTTTTTACATCTCACTTATTGGAGCCGGTCTTGTCATCTGTTGTTGGACTGCTACAGTTGTTACATCTCACTTATTGGAGCCGGTCCTGTCATCTGTTGTTGGACTGCTACAATTGTTACATCTCACTTATTGGAGCCGGTCCAGTCATCTGTTGTTGGACTGCTACAATTCTTACATCTCAATTATTTGAGCGGGTCTTGTCATCGTTTTTTGGACTGCTACAGTTGTTACATCTCACTTATTGGAGCCGGTCTTGTAATCTGTTGTTGGACTGCTAGAGTTGTTACATCTCACTTATTGGAGCCGGTCCTGTCATTTGTTGTTGGACTGCTACAATTGTTTCATCTCACTTATTGGAGCCGGTCCTGTCATCTGTTGTTGGACTGCTACAGTTGTTACCTCTCACTTATTGGAGCCGGTTCTGTCATCTGTTGTTGGACTGCTACAATTGTTACATCTCACTTATTGGAGCCGGTCCTGTCATGTGTTGTTGGACTGCTACAGTTGTTACTTCTCATTTTTCGGAGCCGGTCTTGTCATCTGTTGTTGGACTGCTACAGTTGTTACATCTCACTTATTGGAGCCGGTCCTGCCATCTGTTGTTGGACTGCTACAATTGTTACATCTCACTTATTGGAGCCGGTCCTGTCATCTGTTGTTGGACTGCTACATTTGTTACATCTCACTTATTGGAACCGGTCCTGCCATCTGTTGTTGGACTGCTACAGTTGTTACTTCTGACTTATTGGAGCCGGTCCTGTCATCTGTTGTTGGACTGCTACAATTGTTTCATCTCACTTATTGGAGCCGGTCCTGTCATCTGTTGTTGGACTGCTACAGTTGTTACCTCTCACTTATTGGAGCCGGTCCTGTCACCTGTTGTTGGACTGCTACAATTGTTACATTTCACTTATTGGAGCCGGTCCTATCATCTGTTAAATCAAACTGCTACAGTTGTTACTTCTCACATATTGGAGCCGGTCCTGTCATCTGTTGTGGGACTGCTACAATTGTTACATCTCACTTATTGGAGCCGGTCCTGTCATCTGTTAAATCAGACTGCTACAGTTGTTACTTCTCACATATTGGAGCCGGTCCTGTCATCTGTTGTTGGACTGCTACAGTTTTTACATCTCACTTATTGGAGCCGGTCCTATCATCTGTTAAATCAGACTGCTACAGTTGTTACTTCTCACATATTGGAGCCGATCCTGTCATCTGTTGTTGGACTGCTACAGTTTTTACATCTCACTTATTGGAGCCGGTCTTGTCATCTGTTGTGGGACTGCTACAATCGTTACATCTCACTTATTGGAGCCGGTCCTATCATCTGTTGTTGGACTGCTACAGTTGTTATTTCTCACTTATAGGAGCCGGTCCTGTCATCTGTTAAATCAGACTGCTACAGTTATTACATCTCACTTATTGGAGCCGGTCCTGTCACCTGTTTAATCAGACTGTTACAATTGTTACATCTCACTTATTGGAGCCGGTCTTGTCATCTGTTGTTGGACTGCTACAGTTGTTTTATCTCACTTATTGGAGCCGTTCCTGTCATCTGTTGTTAGACTGCTACAATTGTTACATCTCACTTATTGGAGCCGGTCCTGTCATCTGTTGTTGGACTGCTACAATTGTTACATCTCCCTTATTGGAGCCGGTCCTGTCACCTGTTGTTGGACTGCTACATTTGTTACATCTCACTTATTGGAGCCGGTCCTGTCATCTGTTGTTGGACTGCTACAATTTTTATATCTCACTTTTTGGAGCCGGCCGTGTCATCTGTTGTTGGACTGCTACAGTTGTTACATCTCACTTATTGGAGCCGGTCCTGTCATCTTTTAAATCAGACTGTTACAGTTGTTACATCTCACTTATTGGAGCCGGCCCTGTCATCAGTTGTTGGACTGCTACAGTTGTTACATCTCACTTATTGGAGCTGGTCCTGTCATCTTTTAAATCAGACTGCTACAGTTGTTACTTCTCACATATTGGAGCCGGTCCTGTCATCTTTTGTTGGACTGCTACAGTTTTTACATCTCACTTATTATAGTCGGTCCTGTCATCTGTTGTTGGACTGCTACAGTTGTTACATCTCACTTATTGGAGCCGGTCCTGTCATCTGTTGTCGGACTGCTTTAATTGTTACATCTCACTTATTGGAGCCGGTCCTGTCATCTGTTAAATCAGACTGCTACAGTTATTACATCTCACTTATTGGAGCCTGTCCTGTCATCTTTTAAATCAGACTGCTACAGTTGTTACATCTCACTTATTGGAGCCGGCCCTGTCATCTGTTGTTGGACTGCTACAGTTGTTACATCTCACTTATTGGAGCCGGTCCTGTCATCTTTTAAATCTGACTACTACAATTGTTACCTCTCACTTATTGGAGCCGGTCTCGTCATCTGTTGTTGGACAGCTACAGTTGTTACTTTTTCTTTCAGTTTCGACAGCATGAACACTGTCTGGGGCCCACAGCTGTACTGCGACTTCACAACCTACGTACCTGTGTCTATCGCCATCTTCTCTGTGATCATCGGCTGGTCAACTTTCACCATCTGGCCCGCGATGCTGGCCATGGGGTACGTTGGGTGGAATGATCTACTTGTAGTGTCCAGTGTGTGTATGAATGTGTGTGCGTGCGTGCAGACTTGCGTGCATGAGTGTGTGTGTGTGTGTAAAGTCATTATATGAATGGGATGAACTCTATTAGATACTATAAACCACTAAAGGGACGGTTTTTCGCAGTGCCCTTCTTTCATCCTCAGTTCCAAACCATTACCGATAGTGCAATGACCATGGAGGCACCACGGGAGATATAGCGGAGACTTTAACTATGACCTGAAATATCCATTAATCCATACCGGGGATTGAACCACATGCTAAGTGGCCCCCTTCTGGAATTGATTCATATTAAATGTGGAGCCCCGTTGAGCACTTTTGACACGTATGTGAAATCTCTGCCTACCACTCCCCCCCCCCCCCAAGACCTCTGAACTGCACTGGTAGTGAGGATGTGGAGAGGGAAATACAAAACATCGCAATCTCGCTCAGGCTTCAAATGAGTTTTTAACCGAAATGATTTAATATGATTTGGTAATATGGTAATGATTATATATATATATATATATATATATATATATATATATATACACACACACTGTAATATGTAATCTTCATCTCGTGAGCAGTGAAGAGGAATAAATAAAATCAGCAGTCTGAATTAAATAATTGACCAATCAGTACTAATGATATCTCCTTTCACAGCCTAAGCCCAACGAGGCTGCTGTTTTTGTCCTTTCTGAGTACCGATAAGCCCATAGACTATAAAGATTTGTGCAGGATGGATTGTGTAACCTCCATCTTTATATCTATGGTAACCTCTAATCATAGCGCGGGGAAAACTACGGCATGCGGGCCAAGTACAGCTCGTCGGGCTGTTTGATCCGACACGCGCTCTCTTTTCGCTTTTTTTTTTCACATCAATGACATTTGTGTTATTTCATATAAACCCGGCATTCCATCTACTCTGCTTTTACATTTAAGAACCCATGATGGTCCGTGGTTCAACCCCCTTCCCCCCTCCCCACCCCCGCCCACTGTAAAGGCGGAGAATCAGGCGATAACAGTGCTAAATTGGTAAAAAAAAATTGGATGTTGCACTCGTGTAATTGTTTCTAATAAAGTGAATATGATTCAGTTAGACTACATGTATGGGACTCAGGCCCACCGACAGAAATTTCGGGCCCCCTGGGCAGGGCTTCAAAGCCCCCCCCCCGTGCTGATAATAATATTTTCAAAAGTAGATTGGCCAGCTCGGTCCGGGCCCCTGAAACTCACCGGTCCCCTGGGCATTTGCCCTCCCTGCCCCCCCCCCCTCGGCGGGTCTGATGGGACTGTTCCTCGCATTAGTTTTTTTTATTCAACTGTTCTTCTCTTAAAACGTCGATATATGCCTTGTTTGTGTTTCTTTACTGTATTCTGTTCACCTAAATAAGTTTATGTCTATGTTGATTTAAGTTTTTTTTTCAATCTGTTTCTGTGTGTTCCCCCCCCCTCCCCAGTAAAGGCGGTGTTCTGATGATACTCTATGTAGTGATGTGTATCTTTAGTCTGGCAGCAGCCACTGCCTCAGCGCTGCTACAGAGATTCGGATACGACAACACTTGTGCACGATCTTCCAGTAGTCAAATAGGGTAGGAAACATTTGTAGCCAAATTGGACGGGAAACATTTGTAGCTAAATAGGGCAGGAAACATTTGTAGCCAAATAGGGTAGGAAACATTTGTAGCCAAATAGGGTAGGAAACATTTGTAGCCAAATAGGGTAGGAAACATTTGTAGCCAAATTGGGCGGAAAACATTTGTAGCCAAATAGGGTAGGAAACATTTGTAGCCAAATAGGGTAGGAAACATTTGTAGCCAAATAGGGTAGGAAACATTTGTAGCCAAATAGGGCAGGAAACATTTGTAGCCAAATTGGGCGGAAAACATTTGTAGCCAAATAGGGTAGGAAACATTTGTAGCCAAATTGGGCGGAAAACATTTGTAGCCAAATAGGGTAGGAAACATTTGTAGCCAAATTGGGCGGAAAACATTTGTAGCCAAATAGGGTAGGAAACATTTGTAGCCAAATAGGGTAGGAAACATTTGTAGCCAAATAGGGTAGGAAACTTTTGTAGCCAAATAGGGTAGGAAACATTTGTAGCCAAATAGGGTAGGAAACATTTGTAGCCAAATACAGTATGAAACATTTTAAACATCTTATAGCGTAGGAGATTATTCAAACCTATAGCATAAGCATATTAAACTATAGATTATGTGTATAAGTACAACGATGTTGAAAAATATCCAAGAAGCGCATTCAAGTCATGATGCAGATATAAATACGGGCATGTTGTTAACAGTCAGACAGACATAGAAGGACATGCAAACAGGCAAACGAACTGGCGGTCAAACATCCAGGCTTAAGTATTGATGGATGTACACTATCACACAATAGAAAATGTATATTAGTCTCTGTGTGTTTGTATTTCTCTGTTATCGTGTACTTTTTGACTGTAAATATGCTTGCACTGATTATAGGTGTGCATTCATTGGTTGGAGGGACTTGTGGCCGGGTGGTGTAGAACCAAATGAATTTCTCCAGTCCCTGGTAAAAGTTGGGTAATGTCCCTCAAGTCCACCCAGCAATAGGCACCTGGCTTCGGTTGGGGAGGTAAAGGCGGCTTGGCCTTGTCCAAACCCTTTATATGCAGAGGTTACAGAAACGGGTGAATTCTACACTTCATCTGCCCCAACGGCCTTCTAGGGATAAGGGAACTTCAGGTGTCGAATTTCAGTACAATATTTTTTTTTTAATCTCGTCAAGATCGTATTCAGTTTCATGTGAAGAACTTGAAACAATCAACATCTCCGAGCTGTCAGCTAAAAGCTATGTCCAAGACATCCACAGGTCTATGCTACTGGCTCAGGTAAATACAAGTTTAGTTAAGACCCCCACCGACCTGAGGGTGTCATGAAAAGTTGCATTTGGGTTTTTCAAATATATTTTTTTTTAAAAAGGACAGACACATTCTTATAATGGTGAGTTAACTAGACTTAGGGCCCCGCGTCTGGCAGGGGTACCGCAATTTACATTTAGTATATCACTCTTAGTCATGGCTCTTGTCACAGACTTTTAAAAATTAGAATTGGGGCCTCGCAAGCATTCGTTAAATCGGGCCTCGCAATTCGTAAGGCCGGCCCTGTATATGTATTAGACAGAGAGGAAATGAGGATAGGAGGGAGAGAGGGGGAGAGAGAGGGAGAGGGGAGAGAAGGAGTGAGGGAGAGAGAGGGAGAGAAAGGGAGGGAAGGAAAGAGAAAGGAAGGGAGGGAGAGAGGGGGTAGGCAGGGAGATAGAGGGGTGGGAGGGGTGGGAGGGAGAGAGAGGGGTGAGGGAGAGGGAGGGAGAGAGATAAAGAGAGAGGGAGGGAGAGAGATAAAGAGAGAGGGGGCAGGGAGGGAGAGAGAGGGAATGAGTGAGGGAGGAAGGTGGAGGGAGGGGGAGGGAGAGGGGGAGAATGGAGGGAGGGAGAGAGGGGTAGGGAGGGGGAGAGTGAGGGGAGGGAAGGAGAGAGGAAGAGAGAGGATGTGAGAAATGGGAGGGAGAGATAAAGAGAGAGAGAGGGGCCAGGGAGGGAGAGAGAGGGAGGAAGGGGGAGAGAGAGGGAGATGGGAGAGGGAGGGAGAAAGGGAGAGAGAGGGGGAGGGAGGGAGGGGGAGAGAGGAAGGAAGTGAGGGGGTAGGGAGAAAACAATAGGTAAACAGAAAACCTTATCTTAAACCCGGGCAAAGCCGGGTACTTGCAACTAGTATATATATATATATATATATATATATATATATATATATATATATATATATATAAACACAAATGGGAGCCGCACATCACATAGCCACTCTCAGGGTTGCATTTTGGACCACAATTGATCTGATGCATTATGTCAGTAAATAAGAGAAACATTTGATGGCTATTAATGACAACGCCAGTCATCATTCTCGCTAGTCAAGAAATAAAATTATGAGCTATAGTGAAATCTAACACTACCTGGTACCTCACTAAATCAGGGGGGTCCGTGTACCCCAAGGGTTACGGGAATGGTTATGCAGGGGGGGGGGGTACGCGGCGACATTTAATTTACGTTTAAAACAACCAATGAGTTTGAAGAAGGGGGACCAAGTATCGCCCTTAGAAAGTGTAAGCCATTCCATTATTATAAGTACATTGATTCGTGAACGTATATGTGAGGTGTGGTGCCCGTGGACTTTGAGGTGTGGTACCCGTGGACTGTGAGTTGTGGTGCCCGTGGACTGCGAGGTGTGGTGCCCGTGGACTGCGAGGTGTGGTGCCCGTGGACTGCGAGGTGTGGTGTCCGTGGACTGTGAGGTGTGGTGCCCGTGGACTGCGAGGTGTGGTGCCCGTGGACTGCGAGGTGTGGTGCCCGTGGACTGCGAGGTGTGGTGCCCGTGGACTGTGAGGTGTGGTGCCCGTGGACTGTGAGGTGTGGTGCCCGTGGACTGTGAGGTGTGGTACCCGTGGGACAGTGAGGTGTGGTACCCGTGGACTGTGAGGTGTGGTGCCCGTGGACTGTGAGGTGTGGTACCCGTGGTACATACTTTCGCACCCTTAGGGGTAAATCACAGGAAGTTTGAGAACCGAGGTGGTAATGGTCGTAATTTCGACATCACAAAGAGCATCACACAGTGCATTTTTGTGTGTGTGTGTTTGAGAAGTTTCACCTTTTCTAAACCTTCTTCTTGTCAGAACTATTCTTATGGATAGTTTGTCAAAGCGATCCACAAACTTCCTATACAAATCAGGTGATACAGTGGCCCTTTGATTTGTGTCCCCTAATATCTCGTCATTAAAACCCTAAGAACATCTCTGGGTGACTGCTTTTCAAAAAAAAAACCCAAGTTTATGTCAGATTTGTTTAAACAGTCAGTGGTTGAGTTCATATTTGTTCAAATGGTCAGTGGCTGAGTTCATGTTTGTTCAAATGGTCAGTGGTTGAGTTCATGTTTGTTCAAATGGTCAGTGATTGAGTTCATGTTTGTTCAAATGGTCAGTGGTTGAGTTCATATTTGTTCAAATGGTCAGTGGTTGAGTTCATATTAGTTCAAATGGTCAGTGATTGAGTTCATGTTTGTTCAAATGGTCAGTGGTTGAGTTCATGTTTGTTCAAATGGTCAGTGGTTGAGTTCATATTTGTTCAAATGGTCAGTGGCTGAGTTCATGTTTGTTCAAATGGTAAGTGGTTGAGTTCATGTTTGTTCAAATGGTCAGTGATTGAGTTCATGTTTGTTCAAATGGTCAGTGGTTGAGTTCATATTTGTTCAAATGGTCAGTGGTTGAGTTCATATTTGTTCAAATGGTCAGTGATTGAGTTCATGTTTGTTCAAATGGTCAGTGGTTGAGTTCATGTTTGTTCAAATGGTCAGTGGTTGAGTTCATATTTGTTCAAATGGTCAGTGGCTGAGTTCATGTTTGTTCAAATGGTCAGTGGTTGAGTTCATGTTTGTTCAAATGGTCAGTGATTGAGTTCATGTTTGTTCAAATGGTAAGTGGTTGAGTTCATGTTTGTTCAAATGGTCAGTGATTGAGTTCATGTTTGTTCAAATGGTCAGTGGTTGAGTTCATATTTGTTCAAATGGTCAGTGGTTGAGTTCATATTTGTTCAAATGGTCAGTGATTGAGTTCATGTTTGTTCAAATGGTCAGTGGTTGAGTTCATGTTTGTTCAAATGGTCAGTGGTTGAGTTCATATTTGTTCAAATGGTCAGTGGCTGAGTTCATGTTTGTTCAAATGGTCAGTGGTTGAGTTCATGTTTGTTCAAATGGTCAGTGATTGAGTTCATGTTTGTTCAAATGGTCAGTGGTTGAGTTCATATTTGTTCAAATGGTCAGTGGTTGAGTTCATATTAGTTCAAATGGTCAGTGATTGAGTTCATGTTTGTTCAAATGGTCAGTGGTTGAGTTCATGTTTGTTCAAATGGTCAGTGGTTGAGTTCATATTTGTTCAAATGGTCAGTGGTTGAGTTCATGTTTGTTCAAATGGTCAGTGGTTGAGTTCATGTTTGTTCAAATGGTCATTTGCTTGGTTTCTTTTTTTTTTTGCCTTTCAGGTTGGAGCCTGGGGCTTGGTTTGTTTGGCTACGGCCAAAGTGCTGGTCAGTTTCTATACATTTCTGATCATCTGGTTCCACTTCCATTATGCACCCTTCTTCCTGGAGGACACAGACAGCTACTACTCTGACAGTCTTCAGTCTGCCTAGTTCCTACAAGTGGCTCAACTAAAACCATGTATTTAAACATTTCAATCTTTGTTATTTTTCTAGATGAAATAATTCTTTGGAATGATATGATTGTAAAAAAAAAAATAATTAAAGAAGAGATACATTCATGTGGGGGTTGAATACCCAGTGCTTTTTTTTTTCTATAAAAAAGGGTATCATAACCTGGCCTGTAGCGTGCGGGGGGCCCAGGGTGCCGGGCCCCCTCTGCTTATTTGTTCTACTTAGTCAAATGTATTACCTGGCCCCCCCCCCCTGCTTATTGTCTGGCCCCTGCTGTAGAATGCCTGGCAACTGCTGTAGAATTTTCACGCTGCGGGGCTGATCATAACTCCTATTTATCTCCCTCATGTCATAAAGAAATCACACTGAATCTAGTGCAATAAACAGTAAATTTTTGAGGTACATTAAAGAAATAAAATTCAAGACGTAGTTTTATATAGAGCTTACCACACCATCGTTGGGGCAGGCTATTATACAAATTATATATATATGGCTAGTTTGTTAAATATTATAATTTATTTACAGCTATATTGCATTCGGCAAAAAAAATTTAAAAATCTGACAAAGAACTAAAACCAAACATTACAGGCAGTAATATACTAATATACAAAAGTCTACAGTAAAAAAAGGTGCCGGAATGCTGTTCCGGTGCGTTCCGCCAGAAAAAATGCACTGCGATTATGATTAAACATGTAAACATAATTAATATTGTATTTATTAAATGCACAGTTCCTGACGGTGTAAAAGACTACATTTTTTTTTGTAATTATTGAATTAGATTAAAAAAAAAACGGAAAAGAGGGAAAATAACAACAATATTTTTTAACTAGATGTACCCTGCAAAACCTTTGCATAGAGTTATATCCCCTTAGGCTTGATCAGTAGGCTAGGTTATATTTTTGGTTTCGGGCAGACCCGATTTTTTCATGAATATATTTTAAACTGGTATACTGTTGTATTAATTCTTTACTTTCGATTTAACGCAGAACCCAAATCGCTATAATAGTATAAGATATTTCTTATGTTTCCTTTAACTTTGTTTTACTTGTATGACATGATCATCCACAGTACAATAACTCATAACATTGGTAAACATTTACATGTACAAATTAAACACAGTAAGGTTATTTAGTATTAATATTTTAAAAAGATTTAATGCTTTCCATGCATATAGAGTATTTATAACATAAATAAATATGTTGCCGTTTAAAATTATATACAAATACATAAATATATTACAAGTGTACACATTATGTTATCAGCTTTCAATCCACAAACAAACATCTAACCAATACAAACAACACATGCAACTTCCCAGTACATCTTTTTGTTTTCACATTAAGTATTATTTTAGTTTTTAAAAAAACAAACAAACAACTATAAATAGAAAAAAAATCATTTGGTTTCAACCTTGAAAATATACAGAACATAAAGTGAAACTTATTTCATCTTATCTATACATTGACTGCTGTATACACACAAAAATCTAAAAATGAAATTTATTAAAAAAAACAGCTCTGGATATTGGATCAGACAAATCATGTGCACAGATCTTCAACTCACTTTTGGGGACTTTGTTAGAGTTTGAAGGAGAAAGAGGATCCACAAGAACACCCTTGCTCTGCTTTAGGGTTGTTAATGATACGAAAAGAAGATCTGATAAGTTCTTGACTGAAATCAAGTGTTGATCCTTTGACAAAATCTAAAGAGATTTTATCAATGACTACCTTCACTCCATCTTTTTCAAAGACTCTGATGAAATTATAATTTTAAAACTATTTTAAAACATTGTTTTTTTTTTGTTACATTTTAAGATCTACTTAATAAAAAACAAAATATTAAAATTATTATATTCAAATAGAGTAATTAGATGGCTAAACATATTTAAATTGCCAGAGACGAAGGATATGTAATTTCAAATTACTTCAATAATCTTTTATTAGATATAAACATTTTAAGAAGTTGAAACTGTTTTTTTTCTGCCAACATCTAAGGTTCTTTAATGTACTGTGGTCCTATAAATGACCTTAAATTAGGAAAATAGTTTGTTTTACAAACTCTAATTGTTAACTAATGGACATTGGCCACGTAAAGGGACACTATAGAAACAAAACTGGCAGATGAGCAAAACTCGAGCCTTAGGTAAAATATTGGATGCTTAATGGACTGAACAAACTGAAGCTACCTGGTAATGGCTAGTAGATAACACTTCAACATATTTATCATGATCATTGATAGTTTTAACAATAAAAATTACTTTTAACATAGATTTCACAGCTCACATTAATAACACAAGACATAAAATATCACAGTAATCTTCAACAAGAGACGTTACTCACACATCTTCCTCACCAACAGTAGACTCCCATTTAAATTTGTATTGAAAGCCAGAACATCCCCCTCCTTCTACCTGGATCCTTAGACTGTTTACCCCATCACTGATTTCTTTCAACCTCTGTCAAAGAAAGAAAGGTCACATGAATAGCTAACTTTATTTTTTAAGGTTTTTAATGTAGATTATTGTACATTTCTCTAAGTTAACACTTGCTAAAATTAATTATTTTGCTGAAAAATTTTAAAGGATTTAAAACATTTTTTTTTTAAAAAGATGTAGGTTACGTTAATAAATAAATGTATGTTGGATATTTTTTTTATAAAATATCAATTTAATAAAGGCTTGTAAAAAAATTTAAGATATTAAAAAATGTGATAGATAAAAATATCGAGAAAAAAAAACGCCAATGACACAAATGTAAATCATCAAAAAATATGTTCATACAAATTGTTCCTAAATTAGCAGAAATGTCCACCTCAGAAACTGAGTAAAAATTCAGCATAAAATGAAGAAATCAATATGGCTACTTTTTTATTCAAAGATAATAAATGAAAATTACAGAACTAAATCTTCAAAATAATATAAAAATAATAATTAGTAAAATTTGAAAAAAAAATTTAATTGATGACATGGATAGCTTGTCGATTTTTGAAAACCAAATTAAATATTACAGCTGGCAATTTACAACTGATGGTTACAGAAACATTCATAAAACATACAATCATAACCAGTGGAGTGTTATTAATTCTTCTACTTAAAAAAATTTATAAGCAGTTAATTTGTAAATAAAATTGTTTACAGCATTAAACATTCTGGGACGGATCGCAGAGTGGTGTAAATACACGATTGTCGACCCAAGGGTCCTGGGTTCGATCCTCTGTGCGAACCATATAAATTTTTCCAAGTGAATTTTGTATCAAAGTTGTCCCACCCAGCTTTAAATGGATACCTTACTTAAGTTGGGGAAGTAAAGGCGTTGTGCTAACCACACTATTCCTTCATATGCAGAGGTTATAGAAACAGATAAATTCTACACTTCAACTGCCCCGATGGGCCTCTAGGGCTAAAGGAACTTTACTTTTTTCTTTTTTTATATACAAGTATTAAACAGTTTCCATACATGTTAAAAATACATTTCTTCAATTTTTTTAATGTGGACTTTTTAATACAAATATAAAATCACAAAAATTAATATTCAAAATAAAAATCATAATTTATTTATTTTTATAATATACTAATACATTTTGTATCTACACTTTTGAGACCTCCAAGCTTTTATAAAAAAATTAAAACAAAAGATGGCTCATAATATAAAAATTAAGTTTGGCCAACCTAGAAAAATGCAAAATAATGTACAAATTTTAATTGGAGAAACTGATTTCAAGTAAAATTCACAGGATATAAAGCTCAATAAAATCTTGCATACTCTGTGTATTGCTAATCATTAAATTCCAGATATTTCTAAAAAAAATTGGACGCTCAATAGCAGACTAATTTTTAAGTAAAATGTAAACATACAAACTTATTCTACTGAGAACTCTTCCATGCTTCAGGCTTAACAGCACATTATTTTCATTTGTAAACCAATATAGAAGAATATGTAATACCAACTCGATCTTTAACAGCACATAATTTTCATTTGTAAACCAATAGAGAAGAATATGTAATATCAACTCGATCTTTAATGAGTCCAAGCAAAAGATGGAACAAACATAAAATGTCTTTTCTGTATCACCATTTTAGTATGAGATGCAATCAGCAATGAACATGATGGATGAATAAAGGTGACAGCAGACATCTAAGAATATCCAATCCTATTCCCTATTGGACTTACAGTAATTACACTAAACACTATATCACATAGCAAACATCAGCTAAATAAAAAAAAGTATATCAAGGTTTTTAAAAACTAACAAAACAAACTTGTCATTCACATAATAGTACTAAAGTAGTTATCACTACTGCAAGTTTAGCCAGGACCAGAGATACAGCCCCAACCCATTTTAGAACATGTGCAGAGAATGGCCTAAGACGGTTAGGGTTATTCAGATATAATAAAATTTAAAACATAAGAAAAACAAGTTGCGCCATGCTATAATTAAAAAACATATGGGGGGGGGGGGGGGGGTAAAGCATTTGAAGACTTGCATCAGACATTGAAAATCTACAACACACCCCTGCAAAAAAACTGCAGAAATAAACATTCTGCCTTGAGAATTATAATAGGGTATACAGCAGTATTTTGTGATGCGCAGGCAGATAGTCAGGGAGACTCAGCAACTTGCCAAAGATCATACTCAAAGTGGTTGATGCAGAAGAAGAGAATGGAATGATAAAAATATTTAACAAAAGAATTTTTTTCAACGATATTATTCATGCCAGTGCTATATGTATGTTACAAAAACTTTAACAAGCCATATTAAATGAACAACACATATAATTCTGACCAGCAAATACACATTTTCTAAATGAGTTTATTTAGTATTAGTTTTATCACCGGGACATTGACCACAGATCTTTAAAGATGGCCACTTCTCTAATCAGTAAAAAAAATTCAATGGTACAAGTAATCACATTCCCATTTGAGTCAAAGAAAAACTATTAAAGAGTAGTCTAGGAACAGACAGACAGAGATGCTGGATAGCTTAATGCATGAAAAAAACTATAAAAATAAAATTCACATTTAACCTGGTTTTTTTTTCAAGAATACAACATTCTAGAATATTACCTTAACACAGCTATCACTAAGATGTAGGTCTTCACTGGCATCTAATTTTGGTAGCTGTGTACTAGTTACCAAACATTTTGAAAAAGAAACATCTTCAGTGAGAAGCTTGCATTTTTTCAATGAGCCACACTTCAAGAAACCTAATTTTGCACTTCTGAAAAATAAAAGAAATCTTTTTTTTATTTTCAAAAGAAATGAATGTTTTAAAAGGTCAATCTCAATGTCCATGCTGTTGTCGTTGACAGTAAGTGATTAACACAAAATTGTATCACTATTATCATTATGTCTAAGTTATAATATATAGCCCTTTCATTGGCTTTCATATACGTAAAGTATCAATAATAGTAACAAAATAAAAGTCTTTTCTGTCCCCAAAATGCGATTTTACCATGAAAAACTATTCTATATTCTATACTTAGATTAAGTACTAAACTAAGTCTTAGTCTTCCTCTTAGTTACTAAGTATTATAAATAAAAAAAACGCACTTGTTACGGGACCAAACGTGACCATTATATTAGGGTATAAGGAACATGACATATATAAATTTTATTTTTTTTTTCAGAATTTTTTTTTTCAGGATTAGGGTTAGGGATAGGGTTAGGGATAGGGTTAGGTTTAGGGTTAGGGATAGGGTTAGGGCAGGCATGGCCAACATAAGGCCGCAGGCCACATCTGGCCCGCGTAACGAATTTATGCGGCCCGCGAGTAATTTTTCAATATTTACGTTTGCCTGACACTTACATAGTATTAATCAAGTAAATTCAAGATATTTCTGGTTTTTCATATGAATTAAACTTTGCGTGCTTATTTGTTATCTATAATCACACTACAAACTCTATAATCTATGTATTTGAAGTGGAACAGTACGCCAGTTCATTCAATGCTTTCCGTAAGTAGCAAACTTGTTAGTAACAACTTGGTCGCTTGGAAGTTAATTTGCAATATCAATTCGTTTATTGGATGTTTATTATCGTCGCATTAAAAAAGCAATCGCTTTCTTAATTTAAAAAGGAATTAATTTTGTTACTTGGTGCTAATATCACTTCGGCCGCCATTTTTTTCAATTTGAAAAGTGTTTTTTAAAGTACCATATTGACTGGAAAAAATTGGTGAGTGTTACAACAGACGGAGCACTAAACATGACAGGAAAAAATATTGGAGTAATTAAACGCATTGAAGATAAAATTTTCGAAATCGATCCCAATGATAAAATTATACCAGTACACTGCATTATTCATCAACATGTCCTATGTAAAATCATAGGCAATTCATTGATTTCCTTGTAGAACTTCATACCACATATTCTGATGGAATATACTACAATAAAAATCCGTTGGTTGAGCTTGGGAAAGGTATTAAAGCGTGTTGGGAGCTTCAAGAGGAAATACGAATTTTTTTAGTGCTCAAAGAAAATGAGGAGTTTCCTGAATTAACGGATCCAAATTGGCTTTGTGATTTGGCTTTCTCTCTAGACATCCTCACATATTTAAACGAATTCAACACACAAGTTTACAAGGAAAAAAAAATTATTTGCTTATGATTTAATGCAGAAATTAAAAGCCTTTAAAATATAACTTTTCCCCACAAATCTTACTGAATGCAAATTTGATCATTTCCCCAGTGCTCGATTTACCGCCAGGGATATCCCCAGCACTGAGGACTGTCATCCCCGGCTCTGCTTTAATTAATTTCATCCCTGCCGGGGATGACATTTATCCCCGGCTATGCAGAAAATTGGTTTCATCGCCGGCACTGATTTTTTCTTAAGATTAGCATAATGTATGGAACTGATTTTTTAGTATTACTACAAATATTAGATGAAAACAGACAAAATCAGCTGATTTGAACTATGCAACACTATTTCTGCTAAAAACTCTGTAAATAACACTCGTCCGGTTGTTTGCAGATAGTTTCATGTAAGACAAACTGGCCGAAAAAAATCTGAAGAACTTATGTTGTATGGAGATCGTGAAATTATAGAACTTCGCAAATTTTTAAAAATTGAAGCATGTCATACTTCAGCCATAGTACACCGATTTCACATGACAAAGGATGGCCATGACGCTGAGACAGAACTTAATGATTTTTATAATCGATTAGATGTTCTGCCAATATCTAGCGCAGAGTGCGAGAGAGGATTCAGTGCAATGAATTTAACACACATCTCTTCGCAATTCACTAGATGTCGAAACCATCAAACACTTGCTGTTTATTAAAATTAATGGTCCACCACTTCAATATTTTGATGCAAAGTTGTATGCCACAATGTGGTTAAAAGACGGAGGGCATTCTGCCTGCGACGTACCTTCTGGCAAACCAACAAAAGAATTAGTTATGGAACAGCATCATAATTTGTTAAAATAACTGAGACAAATATGAATAATGGAATATTTGATTTCAACAAACAGAGAATAAATACAAAAATTGTATTTTTTGTTAAAAATAAGTTCATTACTTGTCCTATTAATGTGCCGCTTCAAATGTGTTTGAACCAACGTAAACTATGTTAATTAAGATTCACCAAATTTTCTATTATTTTTGTTGGTTTTGTCTAAGATGCAAATCGAAGACGCTATGAAAATAAATTAGTTACTTGTCCATGGTTTGTAAATTGAATATCCTAAAAAAAAATTGTTGGCATCTCGCCGCCCCTGGGGATGCTGTGGATATCCCCAGCACTGAGAATTGTCATCCCCGGCTCTGATTTAGATTTTTTCATCCCCGCCGGGGATGACATTTATCCCTGGCTCTGCAGAAATTTTTTTCATCCCCGGCACTGGTTTTTCCTTAAATCGAGCACTGCATTTCCCATCCTTAAAAACCATTTCTGCAATAATTTTAAAAGAAAAAGCTCAAATGTATACTGAAAATATTCTGGCATTACGACTTGATTTTGAGAACAGATTCGAATTTTTTAACAGAATAGATAAAATACTGTCAATTGTTAGAAATCCATTTACTGCAAATATTGAAGAAGCTTCTCCAGACATTCAATTAGAATTGAATTACAGTGTGATCAATTATTGCATGATAAATATCGAGAAGAGGAAGATAATTTGTGTAATTTTTATAAGCAATTGGATAGTAAAAAATATGTAAATCTAAAAAATCTTGCCAAAAAATATTTAGTAATATTTAGTTTAACTTATATTTGTGAACAGACATTTTCTTTAATGAATCACAATAAAAGTCCTACAAGGTCGAGATTAAATGATTTACATTTGGAGGCTGTATTAAGATTAGCCACCACAGAAATTGAACCTGACATTAAAAAGATTATAAACGAGGTAAACCGCCTCAATACTTCTCATTAATTATTATATATTTGTTATTATTAAAATGTTTCTTTTGTATTATTCTGTATAGATATTTGCTGTAAGTTACCTATTATTTATAATTATTCATATATATATATATATATATATATATATATGTATATATATATACTATGTATTTGTTATATCATTTATAGTCTCATAATAAAAATTTGTTCATTTTTTTTAAATTTTTGTATTTATTATTATAATGTTAAATTTATAATTATTATATATAATATATAGGTATTTGTTACATTATTTATATTTTCATAATAAAATTTTGTTCCTTTTTTGTTTAAAATTTTGGTATTTTTTACGCCTGGCCCGCGAA
The DNA here is from genome assembly GCA_021962125.1 of Bulinus truncatus. NCBI lineage: Eukaryota > Metazoa > Mollusca > Gastropoda > Planorbidae > Bulinus > Bulinus truncatus. Next base: position 8,039,572 of record JAGDYQ010000019.1, read on the forward strand.
AAATTTTATTTTTCAATCCGGCCCGTGACTAAAAACTGTTGGCCATGCCTGGGTTAGGGTGTGGAGCAATATTGTCTACGGCTGGTACCCGGGTAAAAAAAAATACGGAGACCACACGTTTGGTCCCGTAACAAGTGCCTAAAAAAATACAAAGTTTAAAAATCAAATTGACCATTTAAACCCTTAAGTAAGAAAATGTCTATGATGGAGTTGATGGCTTGAGTTTTAATAAGAATTCTGCCTCTCAAAATTCTAAAATAATTAATAAAAATAAGTCTACATGAGTTTAAACTTAACATACTGTCTGTAAATATTAAGCGACGATCGGAGCATTTTGTTTTTTCTATTTCGAAACAAGCCACTTCCGATAGAGCTTATGTAAACTTTTACATCCATGACCTATATATTATATAATAACGGGTAATTTTAAGATCAGTGGTTCTCAAACTTTGGCTCTCATCGAAGAAGCTATAAAGCATGCTAAAAAAAATTCATTAAAAATTCGTTTTTTACGACACTAATGCGATTGTACTGAAATGTTTCTTTACATGGTTTACGAAAACTATTAGCCAGGATGAAGACTTATTTATCTATGGTGAAAACTAGGACAACTACGCGATTTTTTTCAGATCAATCCGTAAAATGTGTGTGTCTAATGAAGTCACTGATTATAATTTTCTAGGTCAAGAGAAATTCTGGATCTTCTAAATAAAGATGTATGGATGGCGTCAAGAGTAGGCTAAGCTAATGTAAGCAGAGCATGTATCGGATATTTGGGGGCAATAGGGTTCATTAGAGACACCATATTTAATAGGCATTACCATTTAAAAAGGCCCTTTAGTGGGGGGGGGCCCTAGGCGGGCGTATAGTTTGCCTATCCATAAAACCGTATCTGAATGTAATGCAAAAAACAGTCTGCTAGAGGGAGAGAGAGGTAACACGAGCACTGGTTAGTGACCCTGAGCTGCCGTTGAGACCCCCGACGTTTCCCCCAAATGACCTGGCAGTTGATGCTATGGCAACGAACTTTTAATTGGTTTTTCGGGGTTGAAGACTTTCTGGCGGCGGCATTGGTGATCCCTCCGTGTCTCATGTGGTGCCTCCATGGCCATTACACTCCCGGTTGTAATGGGAAAGAAAGAATGTAACTTTAAAAGCCTCGTTTGAAAGAAGTTCTCTGTTAGCATCTAAACATCAAACTAATCATATTCTTCCTAATCCTCAAAACCAAGATGGCTTTAGTTTAGTGTGTTTTTGTCCTATCTCAGAGAGAGAACTTCGGGTTCATTGGTTTGTATGAATTCTGATCAAATTCTTTTCCAAACATAGGCCTCTATTGTCCGGATAACAAAACATTGTGAGCTGTAGCTCGAAACATTACATTGTGGGTTGTAGCTCGAAACATTACATTATGGGCTGTAGCTCGAAACATTTACAATAATATAAGAAGTCATTATAGCGAACACCGTATAAAGAGAATCAAATTAGATAGGGTGTGTATGTAGCCACGCACGCTTCATTTATTGTATTTTAACGGACGGCAGTTTGTCAAGGACTTTAGACATGGAGACTCCCTTTCGTGCATACTATTCAACTTAACCCTAGAAAAAGTTATAAAAAACGTCCAGTTGGATAAGCGAAGATCTATAACACATTATCTCAGAAGTGAAAAAACAAAGTCTATGAAAACAGGGACAATATTTACAGAACCCATCCAGTACCTTGCATATGCTGATGATATAACATTGATAGTAAAGCAACGCAAGGATATAGCAAAAATATTCATAGAATTAGAAACAGCAGCTCAGAAAGAAGGTTAAACAGTAAACGAATCAAAGACTCAATACATGCTATTACAAAGAAATGAAAAAGAAGGAAAAGAAAAATCATTCAAAATCAGTAATAGAACATTTGAAAGAATAGAAAACTTTAAATACCTTGGATCAACCATAAGTGAGAAAAATGATATAATGATGGAGATCAAAAACAGACTAGAAGTAGGGAACAGAATATATCACACACTGCATAAAATACTGAAAAACAGACAGATCTCCAGAAAACTTAAAAAAAAAACCATATACAAGACAATAATCCGACCAGCAGTAACATATGGTAGTGAAACATGGACCATCAGCAAACAAGCAGAAAATAGGCTAAACACTTGGGAAAGGAAATATTTAGGAAAATATATGGGCCAGTAAAGGACAATGACGAGTCGAGAAGTAGAACCAATTCAGAACTGTACGAACTCTATGAAGAACCAAATATAACAGCTGAAATCAAAATGAATAGATTGAGGTGGGTAGGGCAAAAAGAAAGAATGGAAAACAGAGGTCCAAAAGCAAAATGTAAGGCAACACTCAATGAGAAAAAGCCTAAAGGCAGACCAAGAAGCAGATGGTGAGAGGAATTGGAGAAAGACCTTAAAGCCATAGGAGTGAGAGCGTGGAGGAAGAAGACCATGGATCAGGAAAAGTGGAGAAGTATGGCAGGCCAGGGCCCTAAATGGGCTGTAGAGCCAAAGGAAGAAGAAGTTGGTCGTCAGGTCGTAACAAGTCAGAAATACAATGGCTAAATCGAAAAATGTAGTTTATTTACAAAAATTATCACACCAAAAAAAAAACACATCTTAATTTAATTATGTTTGAAAAGTAAACCAATTTTCTTGGAAAAAATGTATCTTATGACCGCGGACCATTGGTGATTCGCGAGAAATTTTCACTGGTGCGCTGTTAACATTATTTATTTCCAGAGTTTATTACATTTATTTATTTAGTGACACTAAAAACTATTATTTTATAAATTCTTTAATGTTTGAGTGAAATATATAATATAAAAAGCAAACACGCTGGCCACTTGTTACACTACTGTCTCCAGTCATTGGTCTCTGGTTCGCCAATGTTGCCACGTCAGTCAGTTAGAATGTATCCATTGTGACAGTGGCGTAGCGAGGGGGCGAGGGGGCATCATGCCCCGGGCGCTACTCACAAAGGGGAGCCAAATGGTATATTTTACATTTAATATTAAATGGTTTTCGAATGGGGAGGGGGGCGCTAAAAAGGTATTGTGACCCGGGTGCGAGTTAAACTCGCTACGCCACTGCATTGTGACCTAACTTTACCACAATGATATTCCCCAACCAACACTTTGTGACAAATCGGAGGCGAGTTTTGCAGTAAGCGGAGCCTAGATCGAGAATCATTTGCGCGAACGTCAGATGCGACGCCGAGGGCTGTAAGTGGACCAACCAAAACCTCGCGGGCTTGTCTTATCTAATGCTGTATTCCTTTTTTAATAGTTCGTGATGCAGAGTACCTTCATACTTTGTTTTGAACAAACATCATACTTTGTTTTGAACAAACATTTAGATCATTACAGATAGGCAACTTTCAATGTTTACAGTTTTTAAATGTCACACTAAAGTTTACATGATCGTCATAAAAAACCGATCAAAGCAATCCTACCGGCCATATCTAGTAGGGTGGAGTGAAAAAAATAGTTTTTCTGAATATCTTGTTTGGATAGCTATAAAAACTTGCTAACGCATGCATTTAGTAATGTGGCAAAAAATTAGACAATTTAAACCATATCTTGAGGTTCCGCAGTTGACCTAAAGTATAGACATATTTCGATAAAAAAAAGCAATAATCTTTAAAATACCAAGTTTATATATACAACATATTCATGTTGTTGTTTACCTTTTTAACAGTCTATACAAACGTTACAAGTAAAAAGAACCATAGATTTGAAGAGAAAACGCATAAAAACTCTCTAACATGTTTTTTTTAGCTACAAATGATGTTGGGCTTTGGTGTCCAGTTTTGGCATTTTTAGTAGCCTCAAAGTTGATTACTAGCATTCAGAAAGATCTAACTGAACTCGTGCGTTTCTGCTTTCTGGATATCATTATGCGTCGCAGAGCTAACTGGCGTATATCTGATCTTTCGTCAGAAAGCATCGCAAGCAACATGTTTTCTGGATTACTGAAGAATGGTAGCGTGATTTCAGTATCGTATTGTGGACATGTCGAGCGCCGTCTTTACATGAAGGAGTATTAGTTATTTCAAACTAAGCTGGTGCATAAACTGTTACGATGAAGGTAACAATCGTCTTCAGTCCATCCGACGGGCTTCTTGTGGCAACATACAGACGTTGTATACGATTGGCTGTTGTTAACCACCTTGAAAGGTTGATAAGACCAGGATTGCGAAGTGAATGGTCAACAGGACAAATGCCAACACTTAAGCAGTATACAAGTCGAACAGGTATTTCTGATCTGTACTTAAGTCGTCGTAAATTAAACTCGACGGTAGAACACAGTTTATTGGTAATACAATCAACGACGGGAAGCTTCTCAGAATTCACCAGTGACTTTCCTATTGGACCAGAAAATCCTTTTGGACCATTGGTAGGTTTATCTAGATATTACCTCTTATAAATGAAGTATCGTAATGGACTAATTGAATATCATTAACAGTAGGGTGGAGTAAAAATGACCGAATTTTTTTTTTACTTGGTAGACTTTGGATAGTTATTAAATCTTGCTCGGTGGTCATTTAGATCTTTCTGTGTGCTAGTAATCAACTTTCAGGCTACTAGCAACATTGACATGATCGATTGGCAGAAAACTCCGATCACAGAGCCTCCGATCGTAATGTACATTTATAACGATACTTTGTTAACCATGATCCTGGAAGAAGATACACCAAGACTGGATTTCACCCGCTATTCTTGTAACACCCAATCAGTAGAGAGACATATCAAGTTAGTTACAGAAGCTTTCAAAGTGGTGTGTGGTCCAGAAAAACGCGACGGATTCATAAAAGCACGCTTGAAATCGATATCGAAAATGCCAAGACTGGACACCAAAGCCCAACATCATTTGTTAGCTATAAAAACATGTTAGACAGTTTGCATGTGTTTTCCCTTCAAATAGGCCTATATGGTTCTTTTCACTTGTAACGTTTGTATAGACTGTTAAAAAGGTAAACAACAACATGAATATGTTGTATATATAAACTTGGTATTTTAAAGATCATTGCTTTTTTATCGAAATGTGCCTATACTTTAGGTCAACTGCGGAACCTCAAGATATGGTTTAAATTGTCTAATTTTTTGCCACATTACTAAATGCATGCGTTAGCAGGTTTTTATAGCTATCCAAACAAGATATTAAGAAAATCAATTTTTTTCACTCCACCGTGATGTCCAGTGATGTTAGATATACTACTTCAGTGGTTAATGTGGAGGACATGACCGCTTGAATGGATGGGTACACTAGGCGACCATTTAGAGCCGCCACCCCTCTGCATGGGGGGATATCATCAGTAGTGGCCTTAGGGGATGGTTAATAGTGCCCCGCGCTTAATGGTTTTCTTTTACTCACCCAAGGGTATGTAAACTATACCTTTGTTTCTACACAAAGTTACTCAAAAGAAAGGCCCAGCAAAACCCCCAACATGCTACTTTAGCGCTGTAGAGAGACAGGGCCGTGTTTAGGGCTATCAGACCGATTGTAAAGAGACAGGGCCGTGTTTAGAGCTATCAGACCGATTGTAGAGAGACGTTGCCGTGTTTAGGGCTATCAGACCGATTGTAGAGAGACGTTGCCGTGTTTAGGGCTATCAGACCGATTGCGCCCAATCGGCCCAGTGCACAATCCATTTAGCATGATCAGAATTCTCAACATAGATTGTGAAAAAGATAGCGAGTTAACTATACACTTAAAACATGAAAAAAAAGTCTGGGGAAGCGCTGGGAGGAGTCTTGGGCCCAATGGAGCAAGTAGCTGAACAATTTATCAGCAGCAACTACCTCTCATAACGCCGGAATGTATTGAATTAGATAACAACATGCCAACCTCACATAACGCCTGAATGTATTGAATTAGGTAACAACCTGCCAACCTCTCATAACGCCTGAATGTATTGAATTAGGTAACAACATGCCAACCTCTCATAACGCCTGAATGTATTGAATCATGTAACAAAAGGCCCACCTCTGTTACTTATTCTACAGGTATATTAATCCATACGGTAAAATGACTCAGAGAGTCTCTTGCCTGCAGCAGCTAATTTCTAAAATTGATAGCTTTTAAAATTTTCTTGGGTAAGCGCCGTCATTATACCTGGCAAATGTGCTGCGAAAGGCTTAACACTATCGACACGAGCTGACCAGCGCGTTTCTGACGGATGGTGAAGAGAGCATCCGATGCCACTAGTCAAGATTTCCCATCTCTGCGGACTGCTGCTGAAGAGATTGTACAATTTCAGGACTACTGCGAAGAATGTTATCACTTATGCACAGCACTCGGCCGAACGCTCGCCATACAGGTTCAAACTATGGCAGCCACATGGTGAGAACGTTGCCAAAGGATTGTTCTTCGGTATAATTGCTTGAGCGCCTTTGTACGAACCACTCATATTGCTTCCATTGTCATACCCTTGGCCGCGACAGTTCTATGATGGCACACATCATACTCAGATTTCAAGTAATATTTAAAAATAGTTATACACCAATTCACACTCGGATTGGTTTATGAGATCTAACGAGCCTCAGCAGTCGACTGAATTTTTAAGTTTCGTTCGGATTGGCTTTTATTGGCTGTCATCGACGTACCCTCAATAAACAATGAGTCATGAAAAAATTGACATGGTCAGGGCGGCCGGGCCCCCTTACACATGCGGGCCCCTGACAATGACCCCCCTTCTCGGAGTGCCTGT
>JAGDYQ010000019.1:8046793-8100543 GCA_021962125.1 Bulinus truncatus
ACATAACAGGTGCATATACCTTCACTTAGGGACAGGGTGGCAGTGTGGTAGAGCAGTGGTCCCCAACCCCTGGGCCACCAAAGAAACATTAAATTATTTCCATTGTATTTAATGTGGTGTATTTCTCTCTGGATTTTGAGACTTTCCATGAACGAGAGGTTGGTTAACCGGGAGCTGAGTGGCTGCAAGTGGCAGTGTCTTGTAACTTTGGTACTTTCTCATGTTTAACAGTGCTTGGTGTACGTGTATTGTTTGTTTTAAATTTTGCCCCTTTTTTAGTCCACATTTACCAACTGAGTTTTGTTTTATATCCATGTTACATGTTTGTCACATGGGCTCTCAAATTTGATCCACACATTAGCGAATAAGAGTAAGAAACAGACATCATTGTAAAGTTTCCTTGGGAAAAAGAAAAGGCCAAGTGAATAGACAGAATAAGAGCCATCAAAATAAGAGAAACATAGAATTTTTACAAGAATGCTGTAAGTCCTTCTTGAAATATATTTATCGGGACATGTGATTCCCACTCACCAACTCCGCCCTGCATAGTTTGAGGCGACCGGCTATCTAATGAATCAATGAAACCTTCAAAACTGATTCACCACTTGAGTGCCCTGGATTAATAGACAAGCCACTGGAGCATTTTAAAAGAAAAAAAAATGGAAACATAAAGGACAGAAGAAATTTCTAAGGGCCACTACATCATTGAATGAGAATGTACTGAGAGTATCATATTTGATGGCTAACCATACTAAAAACATCTGCCACTAACTATGCGTTTGCATAGGAAAGGGTGATGTTAAAATACAGCACTAGTGGCTTTGTCGGCTAGCAAAGTGAATTGAGGAAATGACAGAAGACATTGAGACACAATCGTTGAAAAGAATTTATACATCACCGTGGTACGGAACTCCAGGTTAACGAATCTAAAATAAGGCAATATTACTTCTTTCTGTGTGATATCTTTATAAAGAGGATGTGATTGAAGATTTGTTATGTGCACTATCTTTGCCAACCAACACCATAGGAGCTGAATTGTTCAAGTCACTGGATGGTTATATATTAGGACAATTAAAATGGTCCTTTTGTGTCTGCATATGCAAAGACAGAGCTGCTGCCGTTATTAGACGACTGGTTTAACCGCTCAGATTAAGGAGATTGCACTTGAGAGTGGGTCTACAAATTTTACAGGGGAATGCTGGCAAGTCGAAAAATTTCACAGTAATTTAATAGCGTATTGATTGATGTTGTTTAAAGTTATTAACCACTGGTTCATTAGCTCTCGCATATTTGAGCAGCTTTGAAGCACGATGGATCAGTATTTTGACAATACTGAAGTCAGTAACATCCAATTTTGTAGAATAATGTGCCTTAAGTAATTTAACTGAGGTCAGCAGACAAATTCTACATTGTTTGTCTGACATACTGAGGAAGGAGTGATAAAGAGTGTAATAGACATATTAGAGCCTTTTGAAACATCAACGAAATGCTTATCTTCAGACAAAAATCCAACAATTTACTTGATACTGCAAATCAAAATAAAACTTTAACAACACTGAAGCCTTAAAATTCGCAGTTTATTTTTTTAATATAAATCTGCTGTTTCAATTTTTAAAATATTAAATTGCTGATTCATTTGTTCTGAAATAAATTTTCTTGCTCATTTGTCTTAATATAAATTGATTATTTTGTTTATAATTTTAAATTATAGCCAGTCATTGTAGCTAGTTTAAACAAGTTGTCATACAGTTATGTTTATTTCAGCTGGTATGGGTCTGTACAGGTGGGGACGGAACAAACTTTGACGGGGGCGGGTGGGGATGGAATAGACTTTGACGGGAGTGGGTGGTTCACACTATGCAGGGATGGGCGGGGTTGGATGAAAATTACAGCCCCATGCTGCTCTCTAGTCTAGTGTAAACAATAAGTTTTCATAATAATTTTGGATGAAAAACATTTTTTAAATATTCGCTTTTCGCTTTAAAAACATTATTCGTTTAGAATGTACTAACAAAATTGTAAAGTTTAAATGAAGTCAAGAAGCATCTGTTAACACTTCTCATTGTTTACTAAACTTTAAACTCAAAAGCATTTTTTCAACTCATATTTTGTTCTTATATATAAAAATAATTTCTGCTCATGTGCCCCATGTAACTAAATATATTCCTACAAATTTGAATTGTATTATAGATGTTTTAGTACCCAACATTTCTTTACATTCTTGACCCATTATTAACATTTTTTTAATACTTATAAATTTTGGAAGATTCGTTTTAAAAAAAAATATTATGTTAATGTTCTTGACTGTTCATAGTAGGTTTATTATATCATGACAAACGTTATTATGTTTGGATAAAATAATTATTGAATTATTGCATTGATTATGTTTTTGAATTCTATTATGAATATTGTTAATAGTGGCAATGACTACAAAGTTTGTGTCTGTATGGCTTTGTATAGGACGCTGTCTTAAAATCAGTGACTATCCAATGAACAACATATCAATCAGTTATCTGGCAGGTGATTGAGTAGCAATACCGAAAGTGCAATATTCGATTTAGTTGCTCATTATCATAACTCAAGATGAGCACTACCCGACGAGCAACGCTCTGTCTACGTCATTGTGACATTCTGTTCCGATCATTACCGAGCTAACGGCGATATCGCTTCGGGAAATAAAATCAAATGACAAAAAAAGCAAACTAACATTCATGATATAGTTACATAATGATAAAAAAAAACGGGGGTGGGGGAGAGGGTAGCTAAAAAATGTGATACATATTAGATATGGTTTTATTAAACTTCGATCTTTACGGTTATCGGGGAATTAGAGCATAAAATGAAAGAAAAGGCAAGAAAAAGTGCATTTTTACCTTCAGAAGCTGAACCGCATAGTTCGATAATAATGTGGAGTTTTCCATTCGGTTCCAAGTCAACCTATAATAAACAGAAACAATAATGAAACACATTCCGAAACAGCCTGGAAGCAGTAATAATTGAAAAAAAAATTTTTACACAGCTGTGAAAATCTAACACAGAAGAACACACACACGAAGAAGCGAGAATAAATAATGTAACATGAATATATATTCGGAAAATGTCCGGATGATGCGCCCCCGATTCCGAGGCGAGACGAATGAGAGAAAAAAAATGGCTACCGTTGAACTCGGGGATCGGACAGATAACTGATAGACACTCAGACAAATGAAAACATAAACAAATGAGTATAAAATGCATTTCAATTACCCAGAAATCTGACTTTCCTTTCACTTCGTCAAAAGATATACTACAGTTAGCCACAAACTCGTCCGGGGGAATGGCAGCGTCGTGAAACACTGTTAAATTTACATTCTGTCCGTTATGAACTTCCGAAGTGAAATCCTCATTCCAGACCCACTGCGGCTTGACGCTCTTGGGTTTGGTCGTCGTTTTGGCGACGTAAACTTCATCCACATCTATATTTACATACGGCTCGATCATCTGTGAGGTCCTTTCTTTAGTGGAACCCATCTGCAGCCTCATTGAGAAGTCAGTAGGTTTTAGATCCATCGCCTCACAGATCTTAATTTTCACCGAACCGTTGAAGAAGACCATTTTTGGCCTTCCCAGGCTATCTAGCCTGATCTCTGATCTTTGCAGACGTTCAGGGAAAAATTATCCAAATCCTGCCGTACGAGGAAGCATTTAGAGGCCAGACAGTGAAAATTTAATCCAAATAAACTCAGAATATCACAGCAAAAAATATCACGGAAGTTGTAATACGAATTTAGCATTTAGCACAGCCGTCAGGAAAATGCAGATAAGTTTTGCGCATGCGCTATGATTAGTGCCATACCTTCGACCCAAGAGCCCTCGAGTCCGGATCATTCGGCTTCGCGTAGAAACAGTGAGCGGGCGAGCAAGCAGAGAGACGATGATTTAAAATAAAAGAAAGAAAACCAGACCAAAGGGAGTTACCCCCCAACAACCATAACTAAGATAGCATCACATTCACAAGCATTTAATTATTTATTTTATTGTTCTCGATATATTACTTTTTTGTTTGTTAAAAACCGCTGAAAAATGAATGCATTTTTTTTTTGTTATTCACAATTAGGTTGAATGGAAAACGAGCGACAAGTTCTCAGATCAACAAACACACGTGTTGGTGGTTTTATCCAGGACAAGGGGTTAAGATGAGGACAGATGAGTGAGGACACCCATAGAGTGGGTGGTAAAATACGAGTCATCATGAGTGATGCAAACAGAAGGCAGTCGATACCATCGTCATCAGTCTTGGCCAGGCCCGTAGCCAGGATTATTGGATTGGGGGGGGGCGAAGAAATTTTTTTCGGGGGGGGGGGGGGGGGTGTGCCGAAGAAATGATCCTGGGGCACGGGGGGGGGGCAAAACTTTGACCCCGGGGGGGGGGGGGCAAAACTGTTTTCATTAGTTAATGATGTATTACCTAAACTTGCGATAACGGGGGGCGGGGGGAAGCAACCCCCGGCCCCTTCCCCTAAATCCGCCCCTGGTGGGGTAGAAGAAATTTCGGGGAGGGGGGCGAAGATGGAGGCGCGAAGCGTCGAAAGCTTGCGAACGGAGAGGAGGGGTTTGGTGAGGGGATCTCAGTAAGTCCCCTCCCCAAGAAATTTGTGCAGTTCCATATCTGGAATGGTGCATTTTGGTACCGATTGTTTAGCTATTAATTAGAAATATATAATTTTAACTATGTTTCATTAATGCATGGCATGTTGCAGTTTTGTTAAAAATAATTTAAATAGTAAAGAGTTTTAATGTTAAAAATGTATTGATGCTGAGCAATATCTGATTCCTGTTATAAATATGTTGACCATTTGTTCTGCTACACATTGCTACATAATAGATACCTGATTTATATTATTATACTGTTGGTTTAATGTACAACCCAGAAAGAACGACAAAGATGCACGAATATAGCTTAGCTATTTGTGTGATATTTCCTATAAAATATTGAAAACAAAGAACAGATCTACCAACAACAAATTGACCAGTCGCAATTATTCAATTTAAAATAAAATTAATTCTGCTAAAAAGTAAATTTGCAAATTAAATAACATCACTCAGAAATCACGGAGTTTGTACTTTATTATTTTATTAGACATATGTATTAAAATGAAGTCAGAAGTCAATGTTATTTTATTAACTTATTAAAGTTCATAGTTGTCCTCAGAAGATATCAATGTATAAAACTATTACAAAGTTGTGAACAGACCCATCGACATAAATTTCGGGCCCCTGTGCAGGGGTGACACGGGCCCCCGTGCTGATATTAATATTTTAAAAAGTTGAGCCCCTAAAACTCACCGGGCCCCTGGGCATTAGCCCCCCTGTCCCCCCACTCATCGGCACTGGTTGCGAACTTATATTATTATACGTTTCAAATTTTCAAACGTCGTGGTTTAGCACTGAATTTACCTAAAAATGCTTCAGCATTCAGACTGTCTGTTAAATCTTTTCAAATGCAATCAGAAAAAGATTGCTAAGACGCTTTTGTAACATTGATCTGCGATATGGGGTGAGCATTCGCGTAAAGGTTGAGAAACTGTTCTCACACACGGCTGTTGAAGCCCCAAATGCCAATGCTGCCCAAAATACCCAGAAGTGAACTTCAATAAGAATCAATCTTTTATGCCCAAAAATTTATAAGCTATATATGTAAGTAAAATAGCCTGAATTATTGCCAAAATATAAACTTTTAAGTTTTTATTATTATTGATTTATTGACCAAAATAATTGAGTTCACGAGTTCAGTTAGATCTTTCTGTGTGCTAGTAATCAACTTTGAGGCTACTAAAAATGCCAAAACTGGACACCAAAGCCCAACATCATTTGTAGCTATAAAAACATGTTAAACAGTTTGCATGCGTTTTCTCTTCAAATATATGGTTCTTTTTACTTGTAACGCTTGTATAGACTGTTAAAAAGGTAAACAACAACATGAATATGTTGTATATATAAACTTGGTATTTTAAAGATTATTGCTTTTTTATCGAAATATGCCTATACTTTAGGTCAACTGCGGAACCTCAAGATATGGTTTAAATTGTCTAATTTTTTGCCACATTACTAAATGCATGCGTTAGCAAGTTTTTATAGCTATCCAAACAAGATATTCAGAAAAACAATTTTTTTCACTCCACCCTACGGCGGGACATGACCGGTTCGATTGCTTTGATCGGTTTTTTATGACGATCATGTAAACTTTAGTGTGACATTTAAAAACTGTAAACATTTAAAGTTGCCTAGCTGTAATGAATCTAAACGTTTGTTCAAAACAAAGTATGAAGGTACTCTGCATCACGAACTATATCAAAAAGGAGTACAGCATTAGATACAGACAAGCCCGCGAGGTTTTGGTTGGTCCACTTACAGCCCTCGGCGTCGCATCTGACGTTCGCGCAAATGATTCTCGATCTAGGCTCCGCTTACTGCAAAACTCGCCTCCATTTGTCACAAAGTGTTGGTTGGGGAATGTCATTGTGGTAAAGTTAGGTCACAATGCAATGGCGTAGCGAGTTTAACTCGCACCCGGGGCACAATACCTTTTTAGCGCCCCCCCCCCTTCGAAAACCATTTAATATTAAATGGTCTTTCTCCAATTCCTCTCACCATCTGCTTCTTGGTCTGCCTGTATGCCTTTTCTCATTGAGTGTTGCCTTACATATTGCTTTTGGACCTCTATTTTCCATTCTTTCTATTTGCCCTACCCACCTCAATCTATTCATTTTGATTTCAGCTGTTATATTTGGTTCTTCATACAGTTCGTACAGTTCTGAATTGGTTCTAATCTCGACTCGTCATTGTCCTTTACTGGCCCATATATTTTCCTAAATATTTCCTTTCCCAAGTGTTTAGCATATTTTCTGCTTGTTTGCTGATGGTCCATCTTTCACTACCATATGTTACTGCTGGTCGGATCATTGTCTTGTATATGGTTTTTTTTTTTTAAGTTTTCTGGAGATCTGTCTGTTTTTTCAGTATTTTATGCAGTGTGTGATAAATTATGTTCCCTACTTCTAGTCTGTTTTTGATCTCTATCATTATATCATTTTTCTCACTTATGGTTGATCCAAGGTATTTAAAGTTTTCTACTCTTTCAAATGTTCTATTACTGATTTTGAATGATTTTTCTTTTCCTTCTTTTTCATTTTTTTGTAATAGCATGTATTGAGTCTTTGATTCGTTTACTCTTTAACCTTCTTTCTGAGCTGCTAATACTAATTCTATTAATGTTTTTGCTATATCCTTGCGTTGCTTCACTATCAATGTTATGTCATCAGTATATACGAGGTACTGAATGGGTTCTGTAAATATTGTTCCTGTTTTCATAGACTTTGTTTTTTCACTTCTGATGTAGTGTGTTATAGTTCCTCGCTTATCCAACTGGACGTTTCTTATGACTTTTTCTAGGGTTAAGTTGAATAGTATGAACGAAAGGGAGTCTCCATGTCTAAAGTCCTTGACAAACTGCCGTCTGTTAAAATACAATAAATGAAGCGTGCGTGGCTACATACACACCCTATCGAATTCGATTCTCTTTATACGATGTTCGCTATAATGACTTCTTATATTATGGTAAATGTTTCGAGCTACAGCCCACAATGTAATGTTTTGAGCTACAGCCCACTATGTAATGTTTCGAGCTACAGCCCACAATGTAATGTTTCGAGCTACAGCCCTCAATGTAATGTTTCGAGCTACAGCTCACAAAGTTTTGTTATCCGGACAATAGAGACCTATGTTTGGAAAAGAATTTGATCAGAATTCATACAAACCAATGAACCTGAAGTTCTCTCTGAGATAGGACAAAAACACACTAAACTAAAGCCATCTTGGTTTTGAGGATTAGGAAGAATGTGATTAGTTTGATGTCTAGATGCTAACATAGAAACTCTTTCAAACGAGGCTTTTAAAGTTACATTCTTTCATTCCCATTACAACCGGGAGTGTAATTGCCATGGAGGCACCACATGAGACACGGAGGGATCACCAATGCCGCCACCAGAAAGTCTTCAACCCCGAAAAACCAATTAAAGTTCGTTGCCATAGCATCAACTGCCAGGTCATTTTATAGAAGATTGGGGAAAACGTCGGGGGTCTCAACGGCAGCTCGGGGTCACTAACCAGTACTCGTGTTACCTCTCTCTCTCTCTAGCAGACTGTTTTTTGCATTACATTCAGATACGGTTTTATGGATAGGCAAACTATACGCCCGCCTAGGGCCTCCCCAAACAAAGGGCCTTTTAAAATGGTAATGCCTATTAAATATGGTATCTCTAACGTCACTAACGAACCCTAGTGCCCCCAATTATCTGATACCTGTTCTGCTTACATTAGCTTACTCTTGACGCCATTCATACATCTTTATTTAGAAGATCCAGAATTTCTCTTGTCCTAGAAAATTATTATCAGTGACTTCATTAGACACACACACACATTGTACGGATTGATCTAAAAAAATCGCGTAGTTGTCCTAGTTTTCGCCATAGATAGATAAGTCTTCATGAATTTTTAATGAATTTTTTTTAGCATGCTTTATAGCTTCTTCGATGAGAGCCAAAGTTTGAGAACCACTGATCTTAAAATTACCCGTTATTATATAATATATAGGTCATGGATGTAAAAGTTTACATAAGCTCTATCGGAAGTGGCTTGTTTCGAAACAGAAAATAAAATGCTCCGATCGTCGCTTAACATTTACAGACAGTATGTTAAGTTTAAACTCATGTAGACTTATTAATTAATTATTTTAGTATTTTGAGAGGCAGAATTGCGTTTATTTATTTATAATACTTCGTAACTAAGACTAGTCTAAGAGGAAGACTTAGTTTAGTAAATCTAAGTATAGAATATAGAATAGTTTTTCATGGTAAAATCGCATTTTGGGGGCAGAAAAGACTTTATTTTGTTACTATAATTGATACTTTACATATATGATTATAGGAACGGGCTATATATTATACCTTAGACATAATAGTGATACAATTTTGTGTTAATCACTTAATGACTGTCAACAGCATGGACATTGAGATTGACCTTTTAAAACATTCATTTCTTTTGAAAATGACAAAAAGATTTCTTTTATTTTTCAGAAGTGCAAAATTAGTTTTCTTGAAGTGTGGCTCATTGAAAAAATGCAAGCTTCTCACTGAAGATGTTTCTTTCTCAAAATGTTTGGTAACTAGTACACAGCTACCAAAATTAGATGCCAGTGAAGACCTACATCTTAGTGATAGCTGTGTTAAGGTAATATTCTAGAATGTTTTATTCTTGAAACAAAACCAGGTTAAATGTGAATTTTTTTTTTGTAGTTTTTTTTTCATGCATTAAGCTATCCAGCATTGTCTGTTCCTAGACTACTCTTTAATAGTTTTTCTTCGACTCAAATGGGAATGTGATTACTTGTACCATTGAATTTTTTTTTTACTGATTAGAGAAGTGGCCATCTTTAAAGATCTGTGGTCAATGTCCCGGTGATAAAACTAATATTAAATAAACTCATTTAGAAAATGTGTATTTGCTGGTCAGAATTATATGTGTTGTTCATTAAACATGGCTTGTTAAAGTTTTTGTAACATACATATAGCACTGGCATGAATAATGTCGTTGAAAAAAATTCTTTTGTTAAATATTTTTATCATTCCATTCTCTTCTTCTGCATCAACCACTATGAGTAAGATCTTTGGCAAGTTGCTGAGTCTCCCTGACTATCTGCCTGCGCATCACAAAATACTGCTGTATACCCTATTATAATTCTCAAGGTAGAATGTTTATTTCTGCAGTTTTTTTTGCAGGGGTATGTGGTAGATTTTCAATGTCTGATGCAAGTCTTCAAATGCTCCCCCCTCTATGTTTTTTAATTATAGCATGGCGCAACCTGTTTTTCTTATGTTTTAAATTTTTTATATCTGTATAACCCTAACCGTCTTAGGCCATTCTCTGCACATGTTCTAAAATGGGTTGGGGCTGTATTTCTGGTCTAGGCTAAACTTGCAGTAGTGATAACTACTTTAGTACTATTATGTGAATGACAAGTTTGTTTTGTTAGTTTTTAAAAACCTTGATATACTTTTTTTTTATTTAGCTGATGTTTGCTATGTGATATAGTGTTTAGTGTAATTACTGTAAGCCCAATAGGTAATAGGATTGGATATTCTTAGATGTCTGCTGTGACCTCTATCCATCCATCATGTTCATTGCTGATTGCATCTCATACTAAAATGGTGATACAGAAAAGACATTTTATGTTTGTTCCATCTTTTGCTTGGACTCATTAAAGATCGAGTTGATATTACATATTCTTCTCTATTGGTTTACAAATGAAAATAATGTGCTGTTAAAGATCGAGTTGGTATTACATATTCTTCTATATTGGTTTACAAATGAAAATAATGTGCTGTTAAGCCTGCAGCATGGAAGAGTTCTCAGTAGAATAAGTTTGTATTTTTACATTTTACTTAAAAATTAGTCTGCTATTGAGCTTCCAATTTTTTTTTAGAAATATCTGGAATTTAATGATTAGCGATACACAGAGTATGCAAGATTTTATTGAGCTTTATATCCTGAGAATTTTACTTGAAATCAGTTTCTCTAATTAAAATTTGTACATTATTTTGCATTTTTCTAGGTTGGCCAAACTTAATTTTTATATTATGAGCCATCTTTTGTTTTAATTTTTTTATAAAAGCTTGGAGGTCTCAAAAGTGTAAATACAAAATGTATTAGTATATTATAAAAATAAATAATTATGATTTTTATTTTGAATATTAATTTTTATGATTTTATATTTGTATTACAAAGTCCACATTAAAAAAATTGAAGAAATGTATTTTTAACATGTATGGAAACTGTTTAATACTTGTATGTAAAAAAAAGAAAAAATTAAAGTTCCTTTAGCCCTAGAGGCCCATCGGGGCAGTTGAAGTGTAGAATTCATCTGTTTCTATAACCTCTGCATATGAAGGAATAGTGTGGTTAGCACAACGCCTAGCTGCCTTTACTTCCCCAACTTAAGTAAGGTATCCATTTAAAGCGTGGTGGGACGACTTTGATACAAAATTCACTTGGAAAAATTTATATGGTTCGCACAGAGGATCGAACCCAGGACCCTCGGGTCGACAGTCGTGTATCTACACCACTCGGCCATCCGTCCCAGAATGTTTTATGCTGTAAACAATTTTATTTACAAATTAACTGCTTATAAATTTTTTTAAGTAGAAGAATTAATAACACTCCACTGGTTATGATTGTATGTTTTATGAATGTTTCTGTAACCATCAGTTGTAAATTGCCAGCTGTAATATTTAATTTGGTTTTCACAAATCGACAAGCTATCCACGTCATCAATTAAATTTGTTTTTTTCAAATTTTACTAATTATTATTTTTATATTATTTTGAAGATTTAGTTCTGTAATTTTCATTTATTATCTTTGAATAAAAAAAGTAGCCATATTGATTTCTTCATTTTATGCTGAATTTTTACTCAATTTCTGAGGTGGACATTTCTGCTAATTTAGGAACAATTTGTATGAACATATTTTTTGATGATTTACAACTGTGTCATTGGCGTTTTTTTTTTTTCCGATATTTTTATCTATCACATTTTTTTAATATCTTAAATTTGTTACAAGCCTTTATTAAATTGATATTTTATAAAAAAAATATCCAACACACATTTATTTATTAACGTAACCTACATCTTTTTAAAATAATGTTTTAAATCCTTTTAAATTTTTCAACAAAATAATTAATTTTAGCAAGTGTTAACTTAGAGAAATGTAAAATAATCTACATTAAAAACCTTAAAAAATAAAGTTAGCTATTCATGTGACCTTTCTTTCTTTGACAGAGGTTGAAAGAAATCAGTGATGGGGTAAACAGTCTAAGGATCCAGGTAGAAGGAGGGGGATGTTCTGGCTTTCAATACAAATTTAAATGGGAGTCTACTGTTGGTGAGGAAGATGTGTGAGTAACGTCTCTTGTTGAAGATTACTGTGATATTTTATGTCTGTGTTATTAATGTGAGCTGTGGAATCTATGTTAAAAGTAATTTTTATTGTTAAAACTATCAATGATCATGATAAATATGTTGAAGTGTTAACTACTAGCCATTACCAGGTAGCTTCAGTTTGTTCAGTCCATTAAGCATCCAATATTTTACCTAAGGCTCGAGTTTTGCTCATCTGCCAGTTTTGTTTCTATTGTGTCCCTTTACGCGGCCAATGTCCATTAGTTAACAATGAGAGTTTGTAAAACAAACTATTTTCCTAATTTAAGGTCATTTATAGGACCACAGTACATTAAAGAACCTTAGATGTTGGCAGAAAAAAACAGTTTCAACTTCTTAAAATGTTTATATCTAATAAAAGATGATTGAAGTAATTTGAAATTACATATCCTTCGTCTGTGGCAATTAAAATATGTTTAGCCATCTAATTACTTTATTTGAATATAATAATTTTAATATTTTGTTTTTTATTAATTAGAACTTAAAATGTAACAAAAAAAAAACAATGTTTTAAAATAGTTTTAAAATTACAATTTCAGAGTCTTTGAAAAAGATGGAGTGAAGGTAGTCATTGATAAAATCTCTTTAGATTTTGTCAAAGGATCAACACTTGATTTCAGTCAAGAACTTATCAGATCTTCTTTTCGTATCATTAACAACCCTAAAGCAGAGCAAGGGTGTTCTTGTGGATCCTCTTTTTCCGTCAAACTCTAACAAAGTCCCCAAAAGTGAGTTGAAGATCTGTGCACATGATTTGTCTGATCCAATATCCAGAGCTGTTTTTTTATAAATTTCATTTTAGATTTTTGTGTGTATACAGCAGTCAATGTATAGATAAGCTTACTCAACAAGATGAAATAAGTTTAACTTTATGATCTGTATATTTTCAACGTTGAAACCAAATGATTTTTTTTTCTTTTTATAGTTGTTTGTTTGTTTTTTTAAAACTAAAATAATACAGTATTTCCCCATGTATAAGCCACCCCTTTTTTCCAAAATTTTCAAGCCCAAAAAGACAATGATGATGAGTGTATGAGTGATTATCATGAATCTTGAATTTTGTTGTTTCTTTGTAAATTTTCTTTTTTTATAACTTGTTTCTCTAATAAAATATTTTTTTCAAAACTTCACAGTCCGAAAATTGGGGGAGGGGGGGGTGGCTTATACAAAGGGGGTGCTTATACATGGGGAAATACGGTACATAATGTGAAAACAAAAAAGATGTACTGGGAAGTTACATGTGTTATTTGTATTAGTTAGATGTTTGTTTGCGGATTGAAAGCTGATAACATAATGTGTATACTTGTAATATATTTATATATTTGTATATAATTTTAAATGGCAACATATTTATTTATGTTAGAAATACTCTATATGCATGAAAAGCATTAAATCTTTTTAAAATATTAATACTAAATAAGCTTAATGTGTTTAATTATTTTGTACATGTAAATGTTTACCAATGTTATGAGTTATTGGACTGTGGATGCTCAGGTCATACCAGTAAAACAAAGTTAAAGGAAACATAAGAAATATCTAATAATATAATAGATTTGGGTTCTGCGTTAAATCGAAAGTAAAGAATTAATACAACAGTATACCAGTTTAAAATATATTCATGAAAAAAATCGGGTCTGCCCGAAACCAAAAATAACCTAGCCTACTGATCAAGCCTAAGGGGATATAACTCTATGCAAAGGTTTTGCAGGGTACAGCTAGTTAAAAAATATTGTTGTTATTTTCCCTCTTTTCCGGTTTTTTTTAACTCTAATTCAATAAGTAAAAAAAAAATGTAGTCTTTTACACCATGAGGAACTGTGCATTTGATAAATACAATATTAATTATGTTTACATGTTTAATCATAATCGCAGTGCATTTTTTCTGGCGGAACGCACCGGAACAGCATTCCGGCACCTTTTTTTTTACTGTAGACTTTTGTATATTAGTATATTACTGCCTGTAATGTTTGGTTTTAGTTCTTTGTTAGATTTTTTAATTGTTTTTACCGAATGCAATATAGCTGTAAATAAATTATAATATTTAACAAACTAGCCATATATATATATAATTTGTATAATAGCCTGGCCCTCCGATGGTGTGGTAAGCTCTATATAAAACTACGTCTTGAATTTTATTTCTTTGATATACTCAAAAATTTACTGTTTACTGCACTACATTCAGTGTTATTTCTTTATGACATGAGGGAGATAAATAGGAGTTATGATCAGCCCCGTAGCATGAAAATTCTACAGCAGGGGCTAGACAATAGCAGGGGGGGCCAGGTAATACATTTTACTAAGTAGAACAAATAAGCAGAGGTGGCCAGACAAAATGCAGGGAGGGGCCCCGGCCCCCTGGGCCCCCCGCACGCTACGGGCCAGGTTATGATACCCTTTTTTTATAGAAAAAAAAAGCACAGGGTATTCATGCCCTACATGAATTTATCTCTTCATTTATTTTTTTATACAATCATATCATTCCAAAGAATTATTTCATCTAGAAAAAAAACAAAGATCGAAATGTTTAAATACATGGTTTTAGTTGAGACACTTGTAGGAACTAGGCAGACTGAAGACTGTCAGAGTAGTAGCTGTCTGTGTCCTCCAGGAAGAAGGGTGCATAATGGAAGTGGAACCAGATGATCAGAAATGTATAGAAGCTGACCAGCACTTTGGCCGTAGCCAAACAAACCAAGCCCCAGGCTCCAACCTGAAAGGCAAAAAAAAAAGAAACCAAACAAACATGAACTCAACCACTGACCATTTGAACACACATGAACTCACCCACTGACCATTTGAACAAATATGAACTCAACCACTGACCATTTGAACACACATGAACTCAACCACTGACCATTTGAACAAATATGAACTCAATCACTGACCATTTGAGCAAATATGAACTCAACCACTGACCATTTGAACAAATATGAACTCAACCACTGACCATTTGAACAAATATGAACTCAACCACTGACCATTTGAACAAATATGAACTCAACCACTGACCATTTGAACAAATACGAACTCAACCACTGACCATTTGAGCAAACATGAACTCAACCACTGACCATTTGAACAAATATGAACTCAACCACTGACTGTTTAAACAAATCTGACATAAACTTGGGTTTATTTTGAAATGCAGCCACCCAGAGATGTTCTTAGTGTTTTAATGACGAGATATTAGGGGGACACAAATCAAAGGGCCACTGTATCACCTAATTTGTATAGGAAGTTTGTGGGTCGCTTTGACAAACTATCCATAAGAATAGTTCTGACAAGAAGAAAGTTTAGAAAAGGTGAAACTTCTAAAACCCACACAAAAATGCACTGTGTACTGCTCTTTGTGATGTCAAAATTACAACCATTACCTCCGCGGTTCTCAACCGTCCTGTGATTATCCCTGAGGGTGCGAAAGTATGTCCACGGGTCCCACACCTCACAGTCCACGGGTACCACACCCTACGGTCCACGGGTCCCACACCTCACAGTCCACGGGTACCACACCCTACGGTCCACGCGTACCACACCTCACGGTCCACGGGTACCACACCTCACGGTCCACGGGTACCACACCTCACAGTTCACGGGTCCCACACCTCACAGTCCACGGGTACCACACCTCACAGTCCACGGGTACCACACCTCACGGTCCACGGGTACCACACCCCACGGTCCACGGGTACCACACCTCAAGGTCCACGGGTCCCACACCCCACGGTCCACGGGTACCACACCTCACGGTCCACAGGTACCACACCTCACGGTTCACGGGTACCACACCTCACGGTCCACGGGTACCACACCCCACGGTCCAAGGGTACCACACCTCACGGTCCACGGGTACCACACCTCACGGTCCACGGGTCCCACACCCCACGGTCCACGGGTACCACACCTCAAGGTCCACGGGTCCCACACCCCACGGTCCAAGGGTACCACACCTCACGGTCCACGGGTACCACACCTCACGGTTCACGGGTACCACACCTCACGGTCCACGGGTACCACACCCCACGGTCCACGGGTACCACACCCCACGGTCCACGGGTACCACACCCCACGGTCCAAGGGTACCACACCTCACGGTCCACGGGTACCACACCTCACGGTCCACGGGTCCCACACCCCACGGTCCACGGGTACCACACCTCAAGGTCCACGGGTCCCACACCCCACGGTCCACGGGTGCCACACCTCACGGTCCACGGGTACCACACCTCACGGTTCACGGGTACCACACCTCACGGTCCACGGGTACCACACCCCACGGTCCAAGGATACCACACCTCACGGTCCACGGGTACCACACCTCACGGTCCACGGGTACCACACCTCACGGTCCACGGGTACCACACCCCACGGTCCACGGGTACCACACCCCACGGTCCACGGGTACCACACCCCACGGTCCAAGGGTACCACACCTCACGGTCCACGGGTACCACACCTCACTGTCCACGGGTACCACACCTCACGGTCCACGGGTACCACACCTCACGGTCCACGGGTACCACACCCCACGGTCCACGGGTACCACACCTCACGGTCCACGGGTACCACACCTCACGGTCCACGGGTACCACACCTCAGTCCACGGGTACCACACCTCACGGTCCACGGGTACCACACCTCACGGTCCACGGGTACCACACCTCACGGTTCACGGGTACCACACCTCACGGTCCACGGGTACCACACCCCATGGTCCACGGGTACCACACCTCACGGTCCACGGGTACCACACCTCACAGTCCACGGGTACCACACCTCACATATACTTTCACGAATCAATGTACTTATTATAATAATGGAATGTCTTACACTTTCTAAGGCGATACTTGGTCACGTGGTTTGGTGATGAGTCAAGCAGCAAACTGGCGACCTACTTCAAACTCTTGGTTGTTTTAAACGTAAATTAAATGTCCTGCTTAACCATTCCCGTAACCCTTGGGGTACACGGACCCCCCCCCCCTATTTAGTGAGGTACCAGGTAGTGTTAGATTTCACTATAGTTCATAATTTTATTTCTTGACTAGCGAGAATGACGACTGGTGTTGTCATTAATAGCCATCAAATGTTTCTCTTATTTACTGACATAATGCATCAGATCAATTGTGGTCCAAAATGCAACCTTGAGAGCGGCTATGTGATGTGCGGCTTCCATTTGTGTTATATATATATATATATATATATATATATATATATATATATATATATATATACAAGGCCGGACTTACGAATTGCGGGGCCCGATTTAACGAATGCTTGCCTGGCCCCAATTCTAATTTTTAAAAGTCTGTGACAAGAGCCATGACTAAGAGTGATATGCTAAATGTAAATTGCGGTACCCTTGCCAGGCGCGGGGCCCCGAGTCTAGTAAACTCACCATTATGAGAATGTGTCCTTTTTAAAAAAAAATATATATGAAAAACCCAAATGCAACTTTTCATGACACCCTCAGGTCGGTGGGGGGGGGGGAGTTTTACTCTAAACTTGTATTTACCTGAGCCAGTAGCATAGACCTGTGGATGTCTTGGACATAGCTTTTAGCTGAGAGCTCGGAGATGTTGATTGTTTCAAGTTCTTCACATGAAACTGAATACGATCTTGACGAGATTTAAAAGAAAATATTGTACTGAAATTCGACACATGAAGTTCCCTTAGCCCTAGAGGGCCGTTGGGGCAGATGAAGTGTAGAATTCACCTGTTTCTGTAACCTCTGCATATAAAGGGTTTGGACAACGCCAAGCCGCCTTTACCTCCCCAACCGAAGTCAGGTGCCTATTGCTGGGTGGGCTTGAGGGACATTACCCAACTTTTACCAGGGACTGGAGAAATTCATTTGGTTCTACACCACCCGGCCACAAGTCCCTCCAATCAATGAATGCACACCTATAATCAGTGCAAGCATATGTACAGTCAAAAAGTACACGATAACAGAGAAATACAAACACACAGAGACTAATATACATTTTCTAATGTGTGATAGTGTACATCCATCAATACTAATGCCGTTTGCCTGGATGTTTGACCGCCAGTTCGTATGCCTGTTTGCCTGTCCTTCTATGTCTCTGACTGTTAACAACATCCCCGTATTTATATCATCTGCATCATGTATTGAATGCGCTTCTTGGATATTTTTCAACATTGTTGTACTTATACACATACATCTATTTTTAATATGCTTATGCTATAGATTTGAATAGTCTCCTACGCTATAAGACAACATGAACACATGTGTAAGAGTTGCGTGTTTAAAATGTTTCATACTATATTTGGCTACAAATGTTTCCCGCACTATTTGGCTACAAATGTTTCCTGATTTATTTGGCTACAAATGTTTCATACCCTATTTGGCTACAAATGTTTACCGCCCTATTTGGCTACAAATGTTTCCCGCCCTATTTGTCTACAAATATTTCCTACCCTATTTGGCTACACATGTTTCCTACCATATTTGGCTACCAATGTTTCCCGCCTTATTTGGCTACAAATGTTTCCTGCTTTATTTGGCTACAAATGTTTCCTGCTTTATTTGGCCACAAATGTTTCCCGCCCTATTTGGCTACAAATGTTTCCCGCCCTATTTGTCTACCAATATTTCCTACCCTATTTGGCTACACATGTTTCCTACCCTATTTGGCTACAAATGTTTCCCGCCCTATTTGGCTATAAATGTTTCCTGCTTTATTTGGCTACAAATGTTTCCTGCTTTATTTGGCTACAAATGTTTCCCGCCCTATTTGGCTACAAATGTTTCCTGCTTTATTTGGCTACAAATGTTTCCCGCCCTATTTGGCCACAAATGTTTCCTGCTTTATTTGGCAACAAATGTTTCTCGCCCTATTTGGCTACACATGTTTTCTACCCTATTTGGCTGCAAATGTTTCCCGCACTATTCGGCAACAAATGTTTCCTGCTTTTTTTGGCTACAAATGTTCCATACTATATTTGGCTACAAATGTTTCCAGTCCTATTTGGCTACAAATGTTTCATACTATATTTGGCTACAAATGTTTCTCGCCCTATTTGTCTACAAATATTTCCTACCCTATTTGGCTACAAATGTTTCCCGCCCTATTTGGCTACAAATGTTTCCTACCCTATTTGGCTACACATGTTTCCTACCCTATTTGGCTACACATGTTTCATACCCTATTTGGCTACAAATGTTTCCCGCCCTATTTGGCTACAAATGTTTCCTACCTTATTTGGCTACACATGTTTCCTACCCTATTTGGCTACAAATGTTTCCCGCCCTATTTGGCTACAAATGTTTCCCGCCCTATTTAGCTACAAATGTTTCCTACCCTATTTGGCTACACATGTTTCCTACCCTATTTGGCTACAAATGTTTCCCGCCCTATTTAGCTACAAATGTTTCCTACCCTATTTGGCTACAAATGTTTACCGCCCTATTTGGCTACAAATGTTTCCTACCCTATTTGGCTACAAATGTTTACCGCCCTATTTGGCTACAAATGTTTCCCGCCCTATTTGGCTACAAATGTTTCCTACCCTATTTGGCTGCTGGAAGATCGTGCACAAGTGTTGTCGTATCCGAATCTCTGTAGCAGCGCTGAGGCAGTGGCTGCTGCCAGACTAAAGATACACATCACTACATAGAGTATCATCAGAACACCGCCTTTACTGGGGAGGGGGGGGGAACACACAGAAACAGATTGAAAAAAAAACTTAAATCAACATAGACATAAACTTATTTAGGTGAACAGAATACAGTAAAGAAACACAAACAAGGCATTAAATCGACGTTTTAAGAGAAGAACAGTTGAATTAAAAAAACTAATGCGAGGAACAGTCCCATCAGACCCGCCGAGAGGTGGGCAGGGAGGGCAAATGCCCAGGGGGCCCGTCGAGTTTTAGGGGCCCGGACTGAGCTGGCCAATCTACTATTGAAAATATTATTATCATCACGGGAGGGGGGGTCCTTGAAGCCCTGCCCAGGGGCCCGAAATTTCTGTCGGTGGGCCTGACGAGTCCCATACATGTAGTATAATTGAATCATATTCACTTAATTAGAAACAAGTACACGAGTGCAACATCCAGTTTTTTTTTAACCAATTTGGCACTGTTATTGCCCGATTCTCCGCCTTTACAGTGGGCGGGGGGGGGTTGAACCACGGACCATCATGGGTACTTAAATATAAAAGAAGAGTAGATGGAATGACGGGTTTATATGAAATAACACAAATGTCATTGATGTGAAAAAAAAGCGAAAAGAGTTTGAGCGCGTGTCGGATCAAACAGCCTGACGAGCCGTACTTGTCCCGCATGCCGTAGTTTTCCCCGCGCTTTGATTAGAGGTTACACAATCCATCCTGCACAAATCTTTGTAGTCTATGGGCTTATCGGTACTCAGAAAGGACAAACAAGCAATTAAGCCTGTACCATTCTGGACACAGGACGTGTTAGCGCATTTTCATTTTATGTATCAGTACGTTTGTTATCTTTCAGTAAATATTTGTAAATTTTGGAAATGTTTATAAATTCAATTGTGTAATGCATATATCTGAAAAAAGATATTAAAAGGACAAGTAAGTCATGTTGAATAACTGTTACAAAAATAAATAATGATTACGCCCCTTTAATTAGCTTTTATTATTTATATTTAAAATATAAGCAAAACGGTACATAACAAACTCTTATATTTTGGCCCTGTGAGGTCAAATCGCGAAATGGACTTTTGATGTACACTTGGCAGGCCAAGACCTACACAATGATATATACATCATGGGTTAGGACTTATGGTTGCTGAGATATAGGGCGGTCCATTATTAATATAGCTTATATAGTAAACAACGGTACTTTATAAGGCCCCTTTTACGGCCCTGAGAGGTCAGATCGCGAAATGGAAAAAAGTCATTTCTTGGAAGGCCAAGACCTACAAAATGATATATACATCATGGGTCTAGGACTTATGGTTGTTGAGATCTAGGGTGATGACAGACAGACAGACAAAACGGGGACAATAGAGCATTTTTTTTCGAAAATGCTCTAAAAACAGCAGCCTCGTTGGGCTTAGGCTGTGAAAGGAGATATCATTAGTACTGATTGGTCAATTATTAAATTCAGACTGCTGATTTTATTTATTCCTCTTCACTTCTCGCGAGATGAAGATTACAGATTACAGTATATATATATATATATATATATATATATATATATATATATATATATATATATATATATATATTGAATCATAACCATATTACCAAATCATATTAAATCATTTCGGTTAAAAACTCATTTGAAGCCTGAGCGAGATTGCGATGTCTGTATTTCTCTCTCCACATCCTCACTACCAGTGCAGTTCAGAGGTCTTTGGGGGGGGGGAGGGAGTGGTAGGCAGAGATCTCACATACGTGTCAAAATGCCCAACGGGGCTCCACATTTAATATGAAACAATTCTAGCATGTCGTTCAATCTCCGGTAAGGATTAATGGATATTTCAGGTCATGGTTAAAGTCTCCGCTATATCTCTCGTGGTGTCTCCATGGTCATTGCACCATCGGCAATGGTGGGGAACTGAGGATGAAAGAAGGGCACTGCGAAAAACCGTCCCTTTAGTGGTTTATAGTATCTAATAGAGTTCATCCCATTCTTATAATGACTTTACACACACACACACACACACACACACACACACACTCATGCACGCAAGTCTGCACGCACGCACACACATTCATACACACACTGGACACTACAAGTGGACCATTCCACCCGACGTACCCCATGGCCAGCATCGCGGGCCAGATGGTGAAAGTTGACCAGCCGATGATCACAGAGAAGATGGCGATAGACACAGGTACGTAAGTTGTGAAGTCGCAGTACAGCTGTGGGCCCCAGATGGTGTTCATGCTGTCGAAACTGAAAGAAAAAGTAACAACTGTAGCAGTCTGATTTAACAGATGACAGGACCGGCTCCAATAAATGAGAAGTAACAACTGTAGCAGTCTGATTTAATAGATGGCAGGACCGGCTCCAATAAGTGAGAAGTAACAACTGTAGCAGTCCAACAACAGATGACAGGACCGGCTCCAATAAGTGAGAAGTAACAACTGTAGCAGTCCAACAACAGATGACAGGACCGGCTCCAATAAGTGAGAAGTAACAACTGTGGCAGTCTGATTTAACAGATGACAGGACCGGCTCCAATAAGTGAGAAGTAACAACTGTAGCAGTCCAACAACAGATGACAGGACCGGCTCCAATAAGTGAGAAGTAACAACTGTAGCAGTCCAACAACAGATGACAGGACCGGCTCCAATAAGTGAGAAGTAACAACTGTAGCAGTCCAACAACAGATGACAGGACCGGCTCCAATAAGTGAGAAGTAACAACTGTAGCAGTCCAACAACAGATGACAGGACCTGCTCCAATAAGTGAGAAGTAACAACTGTAGCATTCCAACAACAGATGACAGGACCGGCTCCAATAAGTGAGAAGTAACAACTGTAGCATTCCAACAACAGATGACAGGACCGGCTCCAATAAGTGAGAAGTAACAACTGTAGCATTCCAACAACAGATGACAGGGCAGGCTCCAATAAGTGAGAAGTAACAACTGTAGCAGTCCAACAACAGATGACAGGACCTGCTCCAATAAGTGAGGAATAAAGAAAATGATATGGTTTTTTATTTAAAGTGTCATATAGACCAACGATCAGTAGACCTTTGAACCTCACAGACAACGTAATAAATTCTCACAGATTACTAAATTCTTAGTTTCATTCCAGTGGACCAATAAATTCACGATTCTATTTCCCCGTACCAATTAATTCTCTAGCTTATTGTTGACAATGTTGACACCCCCCTCCCCCTTTCCATTCATCGAGTATTACTTTTATATTTGAGTGAGGTTGTGAGTGCACATCTTTAAAGACATCACAAATGAGGACAAATAAAGTCATTTAGTCACGTGATTGCTGTAGTACATTTTGTCCTGAGGATCAGCGACGTTTTCTCACGGGCCACCGGTTACCAGCCGCCGACTTTAGAAAAAGCAATCTGAGTTAAAAACATGTGAGTGAATCAAAACACTTTTTGACTGGAGACTCGGTGGATCATGAATCAAAAAGAAAAAGGTTATTATTTTTTTTTTTGAAAATGTTAAGTTATAATTTGTTTGTGTTTCTTATTGTGTGTTTACTCATGTGCATTAGTCTATCTATGAAAGGTCTGGGTTTATTTGTTAATAAATAATCATCACTCGAAAAAACTACTCAGATAAAAAAATATAAACGAATGGGTTTTCACGTGTTTTATTCCATTTCACTATCTATGAGTCATTTTTTTTGTTCTTGCTTGTTACCTAGGTACTGCTAAGTTTAAGATAATGTTGAAGAACTTAACATCTCACTTGTAGAAAAAAAAACCGTTATTATGCATTTTTGAGGGGGTAGCGACTTTTAGGGATATTTGGGGGCTCTAGATTCCACTCCTCCCAAATGCAACACCCACTTTATAGGAATCTGGTGCCTGGAAGGGGGGGCAATTGGAAGCGCAAGGACACCAGACGGTTGCCTAGTCTGCCAATGCGTTGGAGCGGTCATCATTAGCAAAAGAAAATGGTCTTTCCAAATAAAGATAAAAACAAAGAACATTGGTACGTACGTGGGGAAAAAAGTGTTGTTTGTGACAGAGCTGTCCTTTAAACCTTTACTGTTCATAATTTTGATTTCGGTATAAAGGAAACATTTCTGATAGAATGCCGACTGAAAATACAATGGAAAAAAATGCATTGAAAAAATTTACATTTAATGTTTATTAAGGGAAGTAATATTGCATCACTGGATGTTTGTGGTTCTTTGGGATAAACAGAGTTGCAGGTCATGTGTGATTCTGTTAATCAGAATGGTCAACTCACTCAGTTTTTTTACTGCAAAATCAGACATAGGATTTCTGATTATTTACATATCTTGATCCATACGCTGTTGAGCGTCTAATTCATTTAATTGTGATAGTAGTGAAGTAACAGAGGCAAGGCAATGTTCCCACAGACATTGGCTATTGGTAAAGTTTACCTGTATAGCACCTAGGGGCATGTACACTGTCACAGACACTGGCTATCGATAAAGTTTACCTGTATAGCACCAAGATGCATGTACACTGTCACAGACACTGGCTATCGATATAGTTTACCTGTATAGCACCTAGGGGCATGTACACTGTCACAGACACTGGCTATCGATAAAGTTTACCTGGTATAGCACCTAGGGGCATGTACACTGTCACAGACATTGGCTATCGATAAAGTTTACCTGTATAGCACCTAGGGGCATGTACACTGTCACAGACACTGGCTATCGATAAAGTTTACCTGTATAGCACCTAGAGGCATGTGCACTGTCACAGACACTGGCTATCGATAAAGTTTACCTGTATAGCACTTAGAGGCATGTACACTGTCTATTGATAAAGTTTACATGTATAGCACCTAGAGGCATGTACACTGTCACAGACACTGGCTATCGATAAAGTTTACCTGTATAGCACCTAGAGGCATGTACACTGTCTATGAATAAAGATTACCTGTATAGCACCTAGAGGCATGTACACTGTCTATGAACAGAAGATTACCTGTGGCTAACACCTAGAGGCATGTACACTGTCTATGAATAAAGATTACCTGTATAGCACCTAGAGGCATGTACACTGTCTATGAATAAAGATTACCTGTATAGCACCTAGAGGCATGTACACTGTCTATGAATAAAGATTACCTGTATAACACCTAGAGGCATGTACACTGACTATGAATAAAGATTACCTGTATAGCACCTAGAGGCATGTACACTGTCTATGAATAAAGATTACCTGTATAGCACCTAGAGGCATGTACACTGTCGGGGCAACAAAGAACGACACGATAAAAAAAGAGCAACAGGTATCCTCATGTTGTTCAATGTGCGGAAGATCGTTCATGATCGAAGCTGTTGATGCGGTCTGTGGTCAGCTTTATCGGGTCAGGGGACAACAGCACCGAAGACAGTTTGCTCTGTAGGCTGGAGGCAAACTGCTTACGACTGGACACGGACTCAACAGTGGTACGCTGAAACGTAATGTTGCTTTTTAGGTACAATCACGCTAGTACCCATTGTTAGACAAAATATTTCTATTGAAGTCTTTACTGAAAGTCTTTAGACTTTAGATACGATCACACGCATTGTGCAAAATATTTCTTAGTAAATCTAACCTAAAAGTCTTTAGTTACGATCACACCCATTGGGCAAAATATTTCTTTTTAAATCTAACCTAAAAGTCTTTAGCTACGATCACACCCATTGGGCAAAATATTTCTTATTAAATCTAACCTAAACGTCTTTAGCTACGATCACACCCATTGGGCAAAATATTTCTTATTAAATCTAAACTAAAAGTCTTAAGCAACGATCACACCCATTGGGCAAAATATTTCTTATTAAATCTAACCTAAAAGTCTTTAGCTACGATCACACCCATTGGGCAAAATATTTCTTATTAAATCTAACCTAAAAGTCTTTAGCTACGATCACACCCATTGAGCAATATATTTCTATTTAAATCCGGTTTGCTATCCACAAGAACGTGCAATTAAGCCTGGCATAGATGAATATACGTGTACTACAAAGTGCATTCTTAATAAGTATATGTAACACTATATTTTTGTATATAATGTTATGTACTTGTTGATGTAATGCTTCTCCAAGGTAACACTGTGTGTTCCTCACTGCTGCTTCAGATAACTATACTGGTTTTATGTAGCTGCCGATATCATAACTGGTTTATAATCTTAAGTAGCGTTCAGTCTCGTTGCACTCTCAAATAACACACCAATCAATGAGGCAAAGTTCCACGATTCAATTATATTTATTAGATAATAAGAAAACATATGTAATCTGAACTTGTTGCAGCAGTATTCACAAAAATGCTTCGTACACAATATAACACGTAGTATTCCAGGTTCTCCGAAAGGAATTATCTGGCAATACTTTGACACTTAGTATCCTGTGTCCCCGAAAGGATTATACAGAGATATTTCAGTAAAATAGACTTTGACTGTGTACTGTAAAACTCAATAACTTGATAGCTTGTGCCTCTATTATTTCTCCACTAACTTCTCCTTTGACTATCTCTACAACTGGTGTCCTGATGTCTCTATCGTCAGTCTGTCGAACTGTCGGTCTGTCCAAATTTCCGTTACCTCTGTTATTTATGTGTTGGTGAATTAACACGTGCCCCAAACGCCCAGAACTTCTGATTGGCCTCCCAACATCCTTTCTAACTCATCTACATATTAATGAATCTTATTCCAGCCTAGGGATTGGTGCGGCTAAAAACTCACTATGGGCTAGTATTCCTTTGTCTGTCTAATTACATCTATCGTCACTTATCTCTGGGGGTCATAGACCTGTGATGACAACCAACTTTACCCTAAACAAAGATCAACCGCTGGAATTCTAGTTATCAAAACATATGGCTGTATCCTGGACCCATGAGTTTTCAATGTTGACTAACCAACTGAACCAGTGGTTCTAAAATTGTATGAATCTATCTAAAGCTATTGTTACAGTATAGTACATCAACAGTTAGATGTGTGACACTGACCTTTTGTCTTGAGGGAGTCGCCAATTTAGAATCTGAGATGACGTCATCAGGACTCACTGCAGGAGCCGCGCCTGTCTGTATCTGTGATAAAGCTTTGAAAAAAAAAATGATAATAATAACAACGATTATTCATTTATTTATATGATTCATACTATTTAATTATATGATTCATACTATTTAATTATATGCTTCATACTATTTAATTATATGATTCATACTATTTAATTATATGATTCATACTATTTAATTATATGATTCATACTATTTAATTATATGCTTCATACTATTTAATTATATGCTTCATACTATTTAATTATATGATTCATACTATTTAATTATATGATTCATGCTATTTAATTATATGATTCATACTATTTAATTATGGATTAAAAAAACAAAAAAAAACTTTTAAAGCGTGTTTAGCAATCAAAATAGGTGTAGGGGTATAAGACACGAAGTTTGTCAGGAAAACTGACACCGGAATCAGTGGCGTAGCGAAGGGGGGGGGGGCAAGTGGGCATCGTGGCCCGGGCGCTACTCACAAACACAAAGGGGCGCCAAATAGTATATTTTACATATACTATTATATGGTTTTCGAATGGGGTGGGGGCGCTAAAAAGGTATTGTGTCCCGGGCGCGAGTTAAGCTCGCTACGCCACTGACCGGAACAAGTGATACGATTCTGAAAAGTGCACCAGGTAATGGCCGCTTTGACCGGTGTAGAAGGGCGTGCCAGTGTAAACTGTGACGTCTGGCCACCAGAAACAATGATAGAGCGGGAGATTTATAATTAATTAATGTCATTCGTATCAGTTTAATTTAAACTTTTTTTTTTGGCAGCTATATATTTAACAAACTAAATCACTTGAACATTAATCTTTAAAAAAATTGTTGCGATGTAACAGAAGTGGCTATGTAGCAGAAGTGGTTATGTGACAGAAGTGGCTATGTGACAGAAGTAGCTTTGTGACAGAGGTGGCTATGTAGCAGAAGTGGCTATGTGACAGAAGTAGCTAAGTGGCAGAAGTGGTTATGTGACAGAAGTAGCTATGTGACAGAAGTGGCTATGTGACAGAAGTGGCTATGTGACAGAAGTAGCTATGTGACAGAAGTAGCTATCTGACAGAAGTGGCTAGTATCAGAAGTGGTTATGTAACAGAAGTAGCTATGTGGCAGAAGTAGCTATGTGAGAGAAGTGGCTATGTGACAGAAGTAGCTATGTATCAGAAGTGGCTATGTAGCAGAAGTAGCTATGTGACAGAAGTAGCTATGTGACAGAAGTGGTTATGTATCAGAAGTGGTTATGTAATAGAAGTGGCTATGTAGCAGAAGTGGCTATGTGACAGAAGTGGCTATGTAGCAGAAGTAGCTATGTGACAGAAGTGGCTATGTAGCAGAAGTGGATATGTATTAGAAGTGGTTATAACATAAGTGGCTATGTGACAGAAGTGGCTATGTAGCAGAAGTGGTTATGTGACAGAAGTAGCTATGTATCAGAAGTGGTTATGTAACAGAAGTGGCTATGTATCTGAAGTGGTTATGTAATAGTGTGGCTTTGCTTGAAGATGAAGAGAACTGCATTACAGTTTTTTCAATTTGAATGAAAATCTAAAGTATAATCAACTTAACTAGATTAAATGAACAAGTACTGAGATGAAAATCTAAAGTATAATCATCTTAACTAGATTAAATGAACAAGTACTGAGATAATAAAAAGGTTATTTATATTCATTTTAAAAATATTTTATACAATGCAAAAACTATGTGTGCGGCTCTTATCAGCATTGTTTCCCCTCCCCTTTTTCTGCTTTATAGTTGGCTTTTATAGGTCGCGTTATATCACTGCATCTCAAAGTGTGGTATGTGAGCCACAAGTGATTCGTGAGGTGTATTGAGATGGGTGGCTAAAAATGTTAATGTTCAATCCAAATCATTTAGCTATTATCTGATTCTCTCGTTTATCCGATTCTCTCTCTCTCTTATCTGATTTTCTCTATTATCTGATTCTCTCTATTATCTGATCCTCTCTATTATCTGATTCTCTCCATTATCTGATTATCTCCATTATCTGATTCTCTCTCTCATCTGACTCTTTCTATTATCTGATTCTCTCTATTGTTTGATTCTCTCCATTATCTGATTCTCTCTATTATCTGATTCTATTACTGCATGCTCAGGGACCCTGACTAAAGTTTCTGGTTGACATTATTGTAAAATGTTTCAACACAACCAATAACAGGGGTGGGCAAACTTTTTTTTTTAAATCGTGGGCCACAACAGTTTCTAAAGTTTGAAGAACTGACGGCGCTGGTCTACTTGTGACTGCGGGCCCTACCCAACACTTAACAGGACCGTACTTGGCGACTGCGCAGTAGTTTGTTGCCCCCCCCTCCATCGTTTCTATAAGAATCTTACACCAATTAGCCTGATCTTTCTGAAGTTGGAGAATTGCGTCCATGTTGATACTTTGACGAGCTGTTCCTGAATAGTTGATAGCTCGATAAGTTATTCTTGACGAGCTGACTATGATTTCAAGAAGCTGTTCCTGTTGTAGGCTTGAAAGAAAAATGGAATAACAATAATTTTGAATGCTAAATAAAGCAGCGGTATACAAAGAAATATAAACTTGATGCCTTTTTGTACAAGTTGCATAATGATTGCGATTTTTTTTAAAGTGCTTTTATTTAGATACGAAAGGATTCATGACGCTAAAGCAAAAGGCTGCGTTAAGTTACTTAAAGGCTAAACATTAGTTTAACCAAATCAGACCTTTTACTAAACCAATCACTGATGACTTTAATCCTTATTTAATTTCATTGAATGTTGAAGAGGACAAAAAATGCAGGCTATAGGAACCATAGTAACGTTTTATTTAAAAAAAAAGACATTAAAATCGGTTATAATCATAAGAGTAAAAAATCACATTTGCACCAAATCAGTTGAAAATGAATGGAAGTCAGTAAACCACAAAAAAATTTTAACCCTACCGGAATTTTTTATATCAAAAACCCCTAGACTCAGATAGAAAATAGATATGGATATCCAATGTGGTTTTATTTTCAAATGTAGCATACCTTTTTTTCTGTGTGTTTTATTTCCGTTCATCTATGTTTTACTTTTGTTCTGTGTTATAACTTATAAGTACGCGCATTTTGGTCTCCAATGATGATTGATACAAAACAACAACAACACATGCGCTTTTCTACCATCTTTCTTAAGTCTAGTTGGTGGATTTTATCCGCACATTTTGATTGGCTACTTCTCTGCATCTAGCACATGAATAAATCTGTAAAAAAAATCATCCAAGTTTTTTTTTTCTTTTTTTGGAAAGTATTTTGTTTAATTTCAGAGGATATTATTTCATTCTAGTTTTTCGGTTGTCTATTAACCTCTCTATTTCCTAGTTAATCATAATTAATAATTATTGTTGTCTGAATTGTGTTCTGTTTACTACACTTGTGATCTGTTTACTGCACTTGTGTTCTGTTTACTGCACTTGTGTTCTGTTTACTGCACTTGTGTTCTGTTTACTGCACTTGTGTTCTGTTTACTGCACTTGTGTTCTGTTTACTGCAATTGTGTTGTGTTTACTGCACTTGTGTTCTGTTTACTGCACTTGTATTCTGTTTACTGCACTTGTGTTCTGTTTACTGCACTTGTGTTCTGTGTACTGCACTTGTGTTCTGTTTACTGCACTTGTGTTCTGTTTACTGCACTTGTGTTCTGTTTACTGCACTTGTGTTCTTTTTACTGCAATTGTGTTATGTTTACTGCACTTGTGTTGTGTTTACTGCAATTGTGTTCTGTTTACTGCACTTGTGTTGTGTTTACTGTACTTGAGTTCTGTTTACTGCACTTGTATTCTGTTTTTGAATGGAGAGGGGGGCGCTAGGCAGAAACTTGAATTATGACTGAAAATATGCTTGGTGGACCCTTAGTAAAAATGCCTGTAGGGGCCCTCTAAGCTCCAGACTCTATAGAAATTAATACTTCAGGGGACCCCTTCAATGGTGTGGGGCCCAAGGAGGTTGCCTAACTTTAAGAACAACTCTGGTAGACTATTTACTGTTTATTTGTCTGTTTACTGTTTATTTCTCTGTTTACTATTTATTTGTCTGTTTCATGTTTATTGGTCTGTTTACTGTTTATTGGTCTGTTTACTGCTCTGATTTTGTTTGTTTGCTGCACTGTCTTTTCTTACTATGATGCCAGTTTTCTGTTTTATTCTTTGTTTTCCGTTTTGCTGTCTGTTTGTTCTTCTGTTTTCTGTTTACTGTTATGATGTCTGTTTACAGTACTGATTTCTTCACTATTGCTGTTTGTTTCTATGTTGTCTATTTGTTGTTAAGTTGTCTGTTCACTGCTCTGTTGTCTGTTTGTTGTTCTATTTACTGTTCTGTTTACTGTTCAGTTATTGTGACAACAACAGCCATCAAGCAGTGTATTTATCACGCTTTTCGTCATTTTCTTGGTCTGTGTCATATTCTTTATGCGTCTTAATTATCAGCGCACACACTATTCGTTTTATATTTCTCTTACATAACAATTAAAATCATACCGTTCTTTCCCTAACCACTGAGTTTCGTTGATTTTATTTCGATGCTAATTGTGTCTCGGTTATGGCCGATTACCTACGTAGCACTCATGGTCGGGGCCGTAGCTAACTATTGAGGTTCCCTGTACGAGTAGCCCCAATCCGAAAAGTGCAAAAACATTTAGCAGCGCTCTTTCGGCGCCATTTTCTAGTTCGGCGACCTTTTCTAGTTCGGCGACCTTTTCTAGTTCGGCGACCTTTTCTAGTTCGGAGACCTTTTCTAGTTCAAAGACCTTTTCTAGTTCGGAGACCTTTTCTAGTTCAGAGACCTTTTCTAGTTCGGAGACCTTTTCTAGTTCAGAGACCTTTTCTAGTTCGGCGACCTTTTCTAGTTCGGAGACCTTTTCTAGTTCGGCGACCTTTTCTAGTTCGGCGACCTTTTCTAGTTCGGAGACCTTTTCTAGTTCGGAGACCTTTTCTAGTTCGGAGACCTTTTCTAGTTCGGAGACCTTTTCTAGTTCGGCGACCTTTTCTAGTTCGGAGACCTTTTCTAGTTCGGAGACCTTTTCGGCCGCACAACTCGCAATATCCTTCTCATGCTACTGCCTATGGGGGAAGATTCCTCTTCTATAACTTCTAAACATTAAAATCTTCCTTTCAATTTCCCGTTCTCGCCATCATCTTCCAAGTGCCACGAACGTGTTAAAAATGTTTTAAAATGTCACTTAAATAATTCATCTATAACATTAACTGGTCTTTTAGATTCATTTTAGAATTAATTTCTTATTTCTAGTACCTACCATCTACCGCCTGCAAGATTTTGCAATCGTCGTCGGCTTTCTCTTTGATACTTACATTAGAAATAAAGGAATGGTCTTTTACAAAATATTTTCTTTATGAATTTTACATCAAAACATTTGGAAATGAGTGGAATTTTTAGGTAACCATACGTGGTTTTTGTAGGTGAAAATACGTGAGGTTTGTAGGTGAACATACGCGTCTTTGTAGGTAACCAAAATTGGGGTTTGTAGGTGAACATACATTGTCTTTGTTGGTAACTATACGTGGTCTTTGTAATGTGTAAAAGACACGGGTTAATCTTTTTAAAAGAAAATGATGACGAGCAAGGCGAAATGTAAAATTCACTTAAAAGACAGAAACATTTTCTGGAGAACCTATATCGTGGGTGTTCAAACTTTTTGAACCGCGGGCAACATGAGCTCTTTAATTTGATTGGTTGGATGTACCAAGAGCAGACAGATGGGATGTTTTAATGAAATAATGAAAAGTAAATTTATGAATCACTGGTGTGAATAATCGGCGAGGTGAAGAACGTGGCCCGGATTGAACAGCCTGACATGGGCGCTAGTGTTCACAATTTAGCCCCGAGGAACAAAACGTTTGTTAAACGCATTCAGTTATGAACATGTCTTGCCAATTTGCAAGGCATTTGACACTGAAATGTCGTTTTTACACATTTTAAAATATGTCCCGATATTTTAAGCATGATTGACATTAAACAAAAATGCACATCCAAATAAATATTCAAAACAAAATTTATTCACAAATTTTTCGCCTCAGGAATGTGGATTTAGGCCTAAGAAAAATGCATATTTTGGGCTAAATCATTGATTAATTGCATCTCTTACAACTTTAGATTTAATTACTAATTCTTCTAATCATCACAAAACTGCATGTGCTGATAACAGGTTTGTACAAAGATGCGAGGCTACGTTAAATGGCGCTGAAGTATGTGCTAAAGCATCAGTATCACGATTATAGCCTGGGCTTTTTTTTATTTTTATTGGTGTAAGGATTATATTGTGACAGGCTTATAGTGCGACAGAATTATTTTGTGACAGGCTTATAGTGCGACAGGTTTATATTGTGACAGGCTTATAGTGCGACAGGTTTATATTGTGACAGGCTTATAGTGCGACAGAATTATTTTGTGGCAGGCTTATAGTGCGACAGGTTTATATTGTGACAGGCTTATAGTGCGAAAGAATTATTTTGTGACAGGTTTATAGTGCGACATGTTTATAGTGCGGCATGTTTATAGTGCGATATGTTTATAGTGCGGCATGTTAATAGTGCGATATGTGTATAGTGCGGCACGTTTATAGTGCGCCATGTTTATAGTGCGCCATGTTTATAGTGCGACACGTTTATAGTGCGACACGTTTATAGAGCGCCATGTTTATAATGCGACATTTTTATAGTGCGGCACGTTTATAGTGCGCCATGTTTATAGTGCAGCACGTTTATGGTGCGCCATGTTTATAGTGCGCCATGTTTATACTGCGGTACGTTTATAATGCGGCAATCTTTACAAAAATCTTGTTAGGGTTTATTTTCTTATTTGTCTCTTTTTTAAGTCACTTGTGATATGTAAAAGGCGTCTGTACTTGTTCAAATATGTAAACATGTTGCTTCCAATCAGCGTGCAGTTGGTACACATTTCATTTTTGGGAATAAACAATGACATAGGAGATAACGCTTTATAAACAGTTGTTCATTTTATATTAATTTAAAAAAAAAAATCATAAATTAAATGGATGCAGGAATTCAAATAATAAATTTGGGTTTGAAAACTTCTAGCGGTGCATCCTAAGCACGTGCGTGTATTGCTAAGTGATTGATTTAGTACTGAGCTCCAAACTCAATACGACCATTCTATACGATTCTACACAGTTATATATATATATATATATATATATATATATATATATATATATATATATCTTTTATTATACACTGTCTTGCATTCGCTATAATATATTTTATAAACGCAATTTTTAGACGAAAATCTGCGTGATCTAATTAGCGAACAAAATATTTCATGAAATTAGTTTAATAAAACAGAGACGAAAATAATGTAAAAAGAAATTGAAATACATTCCATAAAGTGATAGCATTAATAATAATTTTTTTTTTTAAATTAAAGAAAAGTACTTCGGATTAGTTCAAAATTTGTCAGCTAACGACTCTTGAATGTTGATTGCTGGGTAGATAGGTGATTACCTTGAAGTCTTGTTCAAAATTTAAATTTAGATTTATTGAACATGTGGAAATGTAGTTTAGTTGTTGGTGGACAGGTCTGAGTAGGAGCTTTCGTCGTCAAACTCCAGCATATAGGCCATGACACGAGCGTGAAACCAGGTCAAGATTAATGTGTAGATGCTAATAATGACTTTAGTTCCAGCTAATCCGACTAAACACCAGGCACCAAACTATGGAATGAAAAGTATCACAGATCACAAAAAAAAACCATACATGTATATATATATATACATGGGCGTATTCAAGGGGGGGGGAGGGGGGTCTTTAATTTTGGAAAAATGTCATAATGTTGTCACAATAAAACTCAACTAAATTTCCTGAAAGTTTATTACATTGAAGACAATGTACATATATCAAACATAAAAAAGAATTATATCTGCAAGTATAACTGATTACATTATTGTAATTTTTAAATAATGGTTTCAGTGTCAAACAGTTACTATACTAATAAAATAGAGTATACAATTATAAATTACACTGATACAGCAATAGATTGTAATTTTAAACTATTTATTATGGACCAAAAAATATAAAAGGTCTTGGTATTTGTACAAATCGATTGATAAGATTTTCTTTACATTTTTGATACTCATCATACAAAGACCAGATAAACGACCAGCACCAGTTGTTGATCGTAGCCACGTTTTTTACTCGTCTTAGAGTGCTAAATGATCTCTCGATTGTGCATGTTGTTACTGGAAGAGCCAATGCTGTCAAACACCAAGTGACATCTGCTCACTGCCTGAACTGAAATGTAAGCTGTCTCTTGGGCCAGTGTAGAAAATGCAACTGAATTATTTGCTTCACGAAGAATATCTTCACGCAAGAGAGACCCATACATTTCGATTATAGTGTTTTGCGTAGTTGCCGAGATATAGGCCGACTTAGCACTACAAGACCCAATTGACAAATGATTACCAAGAACTTCATCTCCAGATTAAACACGAAACTCTAACAGGTGCTAAATCATGCATGCCGCAAAATAGGATTGTAGAAATCATGGGACCCAGTTTGTCTTGAATTTGTCTTCTAAATGATGAGCTCAACTTTTCATCTCTTGAAACTGCTTTGGCTTCCAATAATGCAAAAAATTTTTTTGCATCTTCATGAGAGTCTTTGTGCCATTGCTTTGCATGTGGTTACGTGCAATCTTCGTTGAAATCTTTAAATTATGTGCATGGTTTGATGACAAATGACCCTTGAACTCCTCGAATTACTTTTTGTTGAAACAACACGCAATATTTGCAAAAGGCACCTTTCAACATTTGCGAGTATACACGGTGAATAGTCTGATAACCATGCATATCTAAAAACCCTGTTTCCATCACTGTCAGCTCTAAATACATACTTTTTATCAGAGGTCCAATAATCACGAATCAGCTGCAATTTCAACTCATTTGAAATGTCGTGTGTCAGGACATACCTTCCAATAACCAATTTAGGAAATGAAGAAGTGACAGCAACAATTAAATTAGAAATGTTGCTTCAGTTGTGTCTGGCTGTTGAACTTGTACTGCTGTCCTCAATGATAATTCAGATGCAGCAGACGCTCCAAAATCTACTAATAACGGTATTTCGGAATCCCGCGATTGCTCTACTTTTCGTTTTCTTGAGCCTGTAAAAAAAATTCTGATATCCATCTTTTTATATTATTTTATTTTTGAATGTCTGAATTAATTTAGGATAAATAAAAAAATTCACTCAGTGGCAAGCAAGAGTTGCCAGATAAAAAAAGGCCTAATCAAGTTATAAAAAGCCAAATTAACAAGAAAAAAATCGGAACCTTCCTGTGCTTGTAGTCAAAATGTTTGAATTTACAAATGCATTTATTTATGTCCATATACATAGTTAATGTTATACTTAACTTGAATTTAATTGAAAAATGTGCCAGTATGGCATTTCCAGTTAAATTATATTAAAAAATGTGTATTTGTGTCCCCCCTCCCCCTGGAAAAATTTCTAGCTACGCCCATGTATATATATATATATATATATATATATATATGTGTGTGTGTGTGTGTGTGTTACGGCCAATGTATGCTAGGCGGCCAATGTCAGACAATGTGAATAATAAAAATAAATCCTTGGCCTTAACTGATATACACCTTTCTCAAAAAGTAGTCCCCTTACTGACTTGTTTGTTTAATTGGACAAGATACACTTCCGGTACGAATTAATGTACGCGAA
Source organism: Bulinus truncatus (assembly GCA_021962125.1). Taxonomy (NCBI): domain Eukaryota; kingdom Metazoa; phylum Mollusca; class Gastropoda; family Planorbidae; genus Bulinus; species Bulinus truncatus. The sequence continues at coordinate 8,083,220 of JAGDYQ010000019.1, forward strand.
TTTGCGAATAATAAATTTCTGATGCCGCTATTCTTTTAATTTTAATCATGAAAATCAAATTATCAAAATTTAATAAATTTTTCAGTGTGATTATTTATTATTATTATCTTAAAAGTTGAAACTAAAAAGTAGAATGGTTAAAAAAATAATATCATTGACCATCACCTCATCATAATGAGGTAGTAGTTTCAAACCTTTTACTACCGATTTTTAATTACTATCTATCGCACAATATATGCTAACCAAAAATATACTGTTTTACATATGACCCTACATAAGTCCCTACATATGACCCTACATAAGTCCCTACATTAATCCCTACATAAGTCTCTCTACATATGACCCTACATAAGTCCCTAAATATGACCCTACATAAGTCCCTACATATAACCCTACATAAGTCCCTACATTAATCCCTACATAAGTACCTACATAAGTCTCTACATATGATCATACATAAGTCCCTACATTAGTCCCTAATATGACCCTACATAAGTCCCTACATATGACCCTACATAAGTCCCTACATTAATCCCTACATAAGTACCTACATAAGTCTCTACATATGACCCTACATAAGTCCCTACATATGACCCTACATGTCCCTACATATGACCCTACATAAGTCCCTACATTAATTCCTACATAAGTACCTACATAAGTCTCTACATATGACCCTACATAAGTCCTTACATAAGTCCCTATATAACATATGTCGCTACATATGTCCCTACATATGACCTTACACAAGTATCTACATAAGTCCCTACATAAGTTCCTATATAAGTCACTACATAAGTCCCTATATAAATCTCCACATACGTCACTACATAAGTCCTTACATAATTACCTACATGCCTCTACATAAACTGATATCGGGACATTTTGTGACTTTAAAAACTTGTCAACGTCAGAAAAATTAAATTTTGGTAATAAATTTAAACTCATTATATCTTAGATTCGACGAAAATGTAGAAAAAATAATCGAGAATTAATAGAATTTATCGAGCTAAGTATTAATCAAGTATATAAATATCAATAACACAAAGCGACCGGAAGCCCATTATGATCTTTTCACAGACAGCTGACGCGCAGGAATACATGTGAGAAAGGTCCATATGAAAATCTCTAAAAGTTTCTGATTAAAGCCAACAAACATATACCAACATACAGGATAATAGAGCGCAATCTGTACAGAGTTTATTATTGGCTTCTGGATCATGTGGCCGTTAAAAATTCTAATTGACGGCAAGCCCCCCCCCCTCAATACTAACCTGAGCGAGCCTCATGTAAGCATCTACGTCAGACGCTATGAGGGACCGACTTTGTTCCAACTCAGAGAACTTGATGTGCTTTAGTTCAGCACAAGATGTGTTCACCCTAAACAGACAACAGACACTACCTCAATGGAACATGTCAATTGATAATAAGAAAAAAGTTGCATGAGAAAAATCTTATGATAATGGGATGACGTGGCAGTATGGTAGACGTTCGAATTCCGGGACTATAAAGGGGGAAAATAAAGTCAGCTTGGTGTTGAACAATGTATGTTTACCTGAACAATGTATGTTTACCTGAACAATGTATGTTTACCTAAACAATGCATGTTTACCTGAACAATGTATGTTTACCTACACAATATATATTTACCTGCTTCATTTGACGACGATGGTCTTTACATGATTTATAAAGGGATATAAATAAAGGAAAAAAAAACTACATAGAAATAAGGTATGACAGAAAAAGGAGAGTTGACCACATCGAGCAACAAATGGCTAACTGACCCTTACACATCAAGCAACAATTGGCTAAGTGACCTTTACACATCAAGCAACAATTGGCTAACTGACCCTTACACATCAAGCAACAATTGGCTAAGTGACCTTTACACATCAAGCAACAAATGGCTAACTGACCCTTAAACATCAAGCAACAATTGGCTAACTGACCTTTACACATCAAGCAACAAATGGCTAAGTGACCTTTACACATCAAGCAACAAATGGCTAAGTGACCCTTACACATCAAGCAACAATTGGCTAACTGACCTTTACACATCAAGCAACAAATGGCTAAGTGACCTTTACACATCAAGCAACAAATGGCTAAGTGACCCTTACATATCAAGCAACAAATGGCTAAGTGACCTTTACACATCAAGCAACAAATGGCTAAGTGACCTTTACACATCAAGCAACAAATGGCTAAGTGACCTTTACACATCAAGCAACTATTGCCTAAGTGACCTTTACACATCAAGCAACAAATGGCTAAGTGACCTTTACACATCAAGCAACAAATGGCTAAGTGACCTTTACACATCAAGCAACAAATGGCTAAGTGACCTTTACACATCAAGCAACAAATGGCTAAGTGACCTTTACACATCAAGCAACTATTGCCTAAGTGACCTTTACACATCAAGCAACAAATGGCTAAGTGACCTTTACACATCAAGCAACAAATGGCTAAGTGACCTTTACACATCAAGCAACAAATGGCTAAGTGACCTTTACACATCAAGCATCAAATGGCTATGTGACCTTTACACATCAAGCAACAAATGGCTAAGTGACCTTTACACATCAAGCAACAAATGGCTAAGTGACCTTTACACATCAAGCATCAAATGGCTAAGTGACCTTTACATATCAAGCAACAAATGGCTAAGTGACCTTTACACATCAAGCAACAAATGGCTAAGTGACCTTTACACATCAAGCATCAAATGGCTATGTGACCTTTACACATCAAGCAACAAATGGCTAAGTGACCTTTACACATCAAGCATCAAAGGGCTAAGTGACCTTTACACATCAAGCAACTATTCCTTTACTGCCGCATCATGTACGTTCTACTCGTTTACACATTTAATACCTTTCTGCTCTTTCATTAAGTGATATATCAACCCGCTACATTCTCATCAATAGATATATTATCCAGCTGCCACTTGCTCAACAATGGCATAGTTAGTAGTAACCCCCCCGCCCCTACCTTTTTGTAATCAACTGACTTTTCCCCTTTCTAGTTCTGAATTAAGTGGCATGGTCCCTGGCCCTACCAATCGCATCAACATACAAATTACCCATCTGCTCCCGTATCAAGTGCCAGCTGTTTGCAGGTTACAGCGTAGCCATCGTCCTGTATTCTGGCTGCAGTCACAGCGGCTCCAAGACTGGCCACAGAGAATGACATGTAGATCAACATCAGCACGCTACCTTTACTGAAAATTAACTTTTATTAAACATGACAATGTGGCAGACTGACTACTTTGGTTAATATGACAATGTGACAGACTGACTACTTTGGTTAACATGATATTATGACAGACTGACTACTTTGGTGCACATGATATTGTGATAGACTGACTACTTTGGTTAATATGACATTGTGGCAGACTGACTACTTTGGTTAATATGATATTATGACAGACTGACTACTTTGGTTAACATGATATTATGACAGACTGACTACTTTGGGGAACATGATATTGTGACAGACTGACTACTTTTAGTTAACATGACATTGTGACAGACTGACTACTTTGGTTAATATGATATTATGACAGACTGACTACTTTGGTTAACATGATATTATGACAGACTGACTACTTTGGGGAACATGATATTGTGACAGACTGACTACTTTTAGTTAAAATGACATTGTGACAGACTGACTACTTTGGTTAATATGACATTGTGGCAGACTGACTACTTTTAGTTAACATGACATTGTGACAGACTGAATACTTTGGTTAACATGACATTGTGACAGACTGACTACTTTTAGTTAACATGATATTGTGACAGACTGACTACTTTGGTTAATATGACATTGTGACAGACTGACTACTTTTAGTTAACATGATATTGTGACAGACTGACTACTTTGGTTAATATGACATTGTGGCAGACTGACTACTTTTAGTTAAAATGACATTGTGACAGACTGAATACTTTGGTTAACATGACATTGTGACAGACTGACTACTTTTAGTTAACATGATATTGTGACAGAGTGACTACTTTGGTTAATATGACATTGTGACAGACTGACTACTTTTAGTTAACATGACATTGTGACAGACTGACTACTTTGATATGATATTGCGACATATATTTATAACGCCTTAAAAAATGATACAAGTTTCCGTTTTTCAAAAGCTGTTTCATACAAAGTGTTTTCTGTTAGTCTCTCAATATGGTATTACAAGTTGGGGCTTGTAGAATGTTTATATGTGTTGCTGTTGTGCTGTTCTCATTTGAGCCATAATAGCAGCAGGGGCGTTATTTCGGGTATGGCTTGGCCCCGGGGTGGGGGGGGGGGGGTAAATAACGCTAAACTTTCAAAAAATTTAAGTAAATTGTGACATATCTTTTCAATTTTACACTTTGTTGAGATTGTTTTTGCGCTCCATTGCTAACATGACATGGTGTTGTGTGCCAGTCCCATACGCGTTATTTGTGGCGCATGATGCTTGTTTACCATGCCTACAGAATGGTGGGGTGAGTGTGCCAGCCACATTTTCCCGGCAGGACAGAATAAAAAAGGCTTCAACACCTGCCCAGACTAGCCAGACCAGCAGGCTATGTGTACTGTTGATCGGCAAGAATGGCAGGGCAAGAATTTTCCTACCACCACGGGCCGGGGAGGGGGTAGGCGGCGGATGGCTGAGCGGTTTAGGGCGCTTTTGACTTGGGGAGTCATAAAAACCTAGGGAATCTTTAAGTCCAACTTGCTTGGGTACCTGACTTTAGTTGGGGCAAAGGGAACATTCTACTTGTGTTAATGGCCCAGGGGGGAAGTGGGTGTCGTATGCCTACCCTTCAGTCAGAAATGACAGGTTGTGATAGTGTGCTTGGTTGGGACAGAGTGGACGTGTGTTGTGTGCCGACCACATCCTCCACCACCACCAGCTGTGAATACCATGTTTTAGGATTATCCTCGTTGACCGCGGTGCAACCACTTCTTGCAAAAAGGGTTTTAAGCCTAGCAAGGAGACACCAATGATCCTCTCCCAGACAGATCGTAGTATACATCTACTGGCCTAGGATCACACATGTATAATAGTATTCTGTTAGGAGGGCTCCGTCTCAGAATTTGTTAGCGACGCCCAGTGCCGCCGAGAGGGTGACAAGGGAAGGGGGCAAATGCCCAGGCGCCCGGCGAGTTTTAGGAACCCGGACTGAGCTGGCCAATCAACGTTTGAAAATATTATTATCAGCACGGGGGGCCCGTGACAGCCCTGCACAGGGGCCCGAAATTTCTGTCGGTGGGCCTGGCGACGCCACATTTGTTATTCCGAGATATAGTTGACCAATACACCAATTTCATTGACGAATACGAGCACCGGGGCATCTACTCATCCAAATTGGTTGAAATACTTCACTACAATCACTAACCCTAGTGACAGCATCTCAGGCCAAATTGTGAACGTGGACCAGCCCACGAATACAGAAAAAATGGCAATGGACACAGGGACGTAGGTCGTGAAGTCACAGTAGAACTTTGGACCCCACTCTGTTCCGACTGCTTCAAATCTATTTTTAAAATATGTGGAAATCTAATTAAAACGTAGAAATCAAAATGTTGTGAACTGTTACTAAAGGAAATCAATTTAATGTCCGGAACTTACTTTTTATCATTTCTTTTTTTACATTATTAATTAAAAAGTATTAAAATGAGACAAGCCAACATATTCGAATTAAAATATCACAAAAAGAAATCAATTTTCTTTCATTAGACGATAAAAAAAATAAATAAGGCATTTAATCAACTTATCAATTAGGTATGCGTATTACTATTGTGCAAAGGAATACAAAATACGGGGGCGGGCAGCACCTTGAATGGCGTCAAAATTTTCCCTTTAAAAAAACCCCCCAGAATTTCGAAGAAAAAAAAATCCAAACAATAATTTCTTAATTCTTATGATCGTGAAAGATTTTATCAATGTCTTATGCCTTCAATTATTCTATAAAAGTCTACATTGACAATCATTATTCAAAAACTCAGTTGTTCAATAAATGAATTTTTTAACGACAGGTTTTATAGAGAAGGAAAAATGTTTTGGGACTGAACAAGTTTTAGGATGATATTTTTAAGGAAATACATCAAGTTAATTTTCAAGTTAACAATTCGAATTTCCCCACTCACTCTGAGGTGCTTGCCCCTCACGTTGGGCAACAAATATGTGATGCAGTGCTGATGGAAACAGATGATATGACAGACAGATGATGTGACAGATGATGTGATAGATGATATGTAAGATGATGTGACAGATGATATGACAGATGATATGTAAGACGATGTGACAGATGATGTGACAGTACATGTTTTGGTACAATGAAAAAAAATTAACCTACAATTTATTAAAATAGGCCTAAAATAAATATCACACTAAACGAAGATGTATTTCTATCTTTAAACATGCTAAAAAAAAAAAGGTTTGCTTCACAGATTAGATATCAAATCTGTGGGGCACTTTATTTACTTTGAATCAACGTAGCCAATATATAAACTATAATAAACATTAGTACCACTTCTCATCAATACACCTATTTTGTTCAACTAGAATCGGATTTACCCTCTCTAAATAAACCACATACTTACAAGAATACAACCCCAGCTTGTCATGTTTGAAAGTGCCAACAATAACATCGCTACATTTATATCATCTATATCATTGGTCCCCAACCTTTTTTTCTCGCCACGGTCAACGTTTGTTCATTTCACCGCGGCCCGCTAAGGGGATGGGAGTTACATATACAAGACAATGATCCGATCAGCAGTAACATATGGTAGTGAAACATGGGCAAATCAGCAAACAAGCAGAAAATAGGCTAAACACTTGGGAAAGGAAAACGTTTAGGAAAATATATGGGCCAGTAAAGGACAATAACGAGTGGAGAAGTAGAAGCGATTCAGAAGTGTACGAACTATACGAAGAACCAAATATAACAGCTAAAATCAAAATGAATAGATTGAGGTGGGTAGGGCAAATAGAAAGAATGGAAAACAACAGAGGTCCAAAAGCAATATATAATGATCTATATCACTGGTTTCATCAAGAGAAAACGGGCAATAATTTATTGCCAATAAATGACTTAAATCCAACTTTGGTCAGTGGACTATTTAAACAGCCGGTGTTAAGATTTCAACTCTCTGTGGGTTGCAGTTAGGTAAGGACACATCATTACCAGAAATGGATACTGTGTACTCAACAAGTACACTTGTACTCAAGTAGTTAATTGAGTAGTTACTCGAGTACTCGTACTTGCACCTTGGTTGTTTGTTTTCTTTTGTACTCATCGTCGTACTTGTTCTTTTAAAAACGTGTATACTTGTAGTCGTACTTGCACCTTGGGTACTTGTACTCGTGTTTTCATGGTGAGTACTTGAAACTATTCTGTGCGTTACACCAAAATGGCCCATTGAAACCCCAACTTCACACTCGTATCTGTTTACTTGTACATGGAGGTAAACAGCAGCATCGGTGTCAATGTATAAAGATTAAATGAACACACAAAATGACATAATAGAAAAAAACGCTCAAGTGAAGCTTCGCAGAACTGGATTTATATAAATTATTTTAATCACACTTGGTTTTTAAATTTGATAGAAGGGTGATCCCAGAGCATAGATAGATAGATAGATAGATAGATAGATAGATAGATAGATAGATAGATAGATAGATAGATAGATAGATAGATAGATAGATAGATAGATAGATAGATAGATAGATAGATGATAGATAGATAGATAGATAGATAGATAGATAGATAGATAGATAGATAGATAGATAGATAGATAGATAGATAGATAGATAGATAGATAGATAGATAGATAGATAGATAGATAGATAGATAGATAGATAGATAGATAGATAGATATAGCATTAATGTGAACGAGCGGATTAGGGCTTGGGTGTAATCAACCCTCCAGATGGACCATTATTGGCCCTCGGCTCCAAGCATGGCCTACGCTTACGGCTCTCGCCCCCTTCCCCCCCCCGCATAATACACTTGCCCTAGGTCTGGCAAATGATACTCACCCTGGGATTTACATCCTCATGCCCCATGTACAATAAGTAACCATTAATTTCATCACTGACCCATACAATAAAACATCACGCCCCTCACACACACACACACATATAGTAGGTGAAGTTGGGCGTACGTGGCTTGGAATAAAATGTTGGCAGTGTTGTTGTCGGTACTGATTTCGTGACGTGTGAGGCTCAGATTTATTCTTGTGTACAGGAAACAATGTTCATTGTAGACTGCCTATAACAGATAGAGAAGGAAACATTGTTCATTGTAGACTGCCTATAACAGATAGAGAAGGAAACAATGTTCATTGTAGACTGCCTATAACAGATAGAGAAGGAAACAATGTTCATTGTAGACTGCCTATAACAGATAGAGAAGGAAACAATGTTCATTGTAGACTTCCTATAACAGATAGAGAAGGAAACAATGTTCAATGTAGACTGCCTATAACAGATAGAGAAGGAAACAATGTTCAATGTAGACTGCCTATAACAGATAGAGAAGGAAACAATGTTCATTGTAGACTGCCTATAACAGATATATAGTAATTACAACCGATATAAAACTAATATATTTATACAAAAAAATATATACGTTCATTTAATTCAACAGATGTATACAAATTTAATACAACCGATTCAGGCCAGTAGCGTGACGGGGGGGGGGGGGCAGGGCAGACAGATAGATAATACAACAGTGAGATAGTTAAGCATGCTTCTTCGATTTGTTTATTATTGTCAATCCCTGTTCACTCTAAGATGCGCGGGTATGTGTGCGAAAACTGCTCACACAGCCTTCGGAAAATTAGAACGAACATTGCAGTCAGATGTCTACATCCAGACCTGGATCAACTTATAAGCAAAGTAAGCTCGTGCTAAGGGCATCAAGAGAAGAGAGGGCTTCAAAAATCATAACCAAAGTAATCTAATACAATAATAACGATTTGGGTTCTGCGTTAAATCGAAAGTAAAGAATTAATACAACAGTATTCCAGTTTAAAATACAATCATTAAAAAATCGGATCTGCCCGAAATAAAAAATAACCGAGCCTACCAATCAAGCCCAAAGGGAATATAACTCTATGCAAAGGTTTTGCACACATATTTTACTATATAAACTGTCGTTTTTTTTATATGTGAGCCCCTACCCCCAGCATTTTTTGCTGGTTGCGCCACTGCCGGGGGGGGGCTTTGAAATGGCTGGCTACCAAACACTAATAGTATAACCAGAGCCGCTATTAGGTCTCCGAATGCCCCGTGGCGGAGACTTAAGAGTTATTACGGTGCTCCATGGAGTAAAACCTCTTGGAGCCCATGATTGGATAGGAATTCGTACTGCAGAGTGGAGCCTTTGAAAATGGCGGGGTAAAAGGAGGCTTTGGCAGCTGGAAGCCTCGCAGATCGATCGATTCCCTATCTGTAAGCATAGTCATGATTACCTGTATTGTCACCAGGGGCATGTAGATCAGAGGTGCGCAGAAAAATGACAGGAAGCAGATGACTTGAAGAATATTTCGAATGATTCTCATCGGTGGAAAATCACTCATATCCACTGAGTCCGGGCGATTCTTGGAGCGCGCGTAGTCCGCTAGTAAAAGCATGGAAAGTCTATTATGTAGAGTTTCTACAAAGCCCTTCTGCACGGGCGGTGGCGTCTGAAACTGATATCAGTAGAAAGAGTCATACATGGATGTTTCTCGAAAGTGCGACTAGTGCATATAAAACACACACTCCCGCCCACAATGAGACTGAGATAAAGCAACACACACACACACATACACACACACACACACACACACATATATATATATATATATATATATATATATATATATATAGGCTTGCCATACGTCCCGGTTTGGCCGGGACAGCCCCGGATATACTGGGTTGTCCAGGTGTCCCGCCCGGTTGTTGAAATTGTCCCGGTTTAGATTTAGGGCACAGTTTCTTGGAAATAATTGAGCAAAATTATTAGATCAGAGAATGATTAATCTGCTCTTGTGTGATCAGTAACATTTTGGTAAGTAACACAGTGATACAAATGTACAGAAGTGAAAAATACGAGTGGTACAACAAGAAGAAAACTGTTTTGTTTTGTAAAAATATCATGTTTGTATACCATTATGAATAAAATAACAAAGATTATCTATTCTATATTTTAAGTGTTTTTTAAATTACTGTTTTCATCCCACCCCCCCCCCCGGAACCGACATCCCTAAACTTAAAGTAAAAAAGACAGAACTGTCCCGGTTGGTCCGTGAAAAAATATGGCAACCCTATATATATATATCACTTTATTTGCGCTTTGCTGAATGTTACTTTCTATTCATGTGGTCACTTTATTAGCGCTTTGATGAATGTTCTTTTCCTATTCCGCTTAATCATGACCTAAATATAATTTAAAATATTTTAATTTCTTTTAAACAGAAGGGCCTTCCTTGCCATAGTCAATTCAGTAGCCTGAGGGCAGTGCCGTTCTTACATCTTTGGGGGGGGGCATAGTTCATTCAGGGGGCCCTAAGAAATTTAACATTTGGGGGCCCTTAAGCCAACTTACTTAAAGGGGCCCTAGTTAAAGCTGCATTTAGGAGGACCCCATGTAAAGTTACATTTCGGGACCAGTTAAGTCATATCATGTGAGACCAATGGAAGAGGGGGGGGGGGCTTAGGTAGCCACATTGTTTGACTACCAACAAGAACTGCCCTGCCAGTGAGAATCTGAAGTTTGCGGAACACTGATACAGGAAGTACTTGCCATTAAGTTGGTGGATACTTTAGAGCTCCCCTCCACATACTCGGTACTGGTCGTCTTGCCTCGGTAGTTCACGGAGTTCACTGGAATTTACAACAGACAGTCTTTTGAATTTTTTTTTTTATTTAATGGCTTACAGTTAAATAAATTTTGGAAAATTCACTCTCAAAGATGCGTGTCTTAGTTAGTGTCTATCAGTGTGTATCTCATTCTCAAGTTGACAGTAAAGTCGCTTTTATAACAGTCGCTATTATAATGCTGCCGCCATCTAGAGAATCGCCGTTATTACAGTCGCTGTTTTGACAGTCGCTATCCTGCCCGAACACCGAAAAATTGACATTTTTGCGTTTATAATATGTGAACGGCCCCTATATAATGTAGGAGGGGGGTGTAGAATAGATTGTCTATGGGGAAGGAGGCAGTGGCGTCACTAGGGAAAGGGTTGGAGAGGCTATCCGTCTTACATTGCCATCAGCAAGGGACGGCGTTTTCAAAACTTTGTATTCTTGTGGGGGACAGGGCACCATTAACGCTAGTCACTGTAGGAGAGGTGGGGTGTACATTTAAATAAAATTATTTTCGCTTTATATAATATGTGAACTGTTCCAATTAAGACATACGCCTAGATGTTAAATTTCAATGAAGTTCAGCTGTTCTCACCTTCTCTAACTCTAGGGGTACTTTTTTTTTTAGAATTAAAGTTCTACAACAGAGTCTTTATTAGGCTTACATCTAAACAGTGTTTAGAAATATTGTTATTGAATATTCTTTAAAAAGACATCGGAGTCTCTATTACGAGGGTTGTCCGATATGCGGCTCAAGTGCCGCATGAAGCCATTGCGATATTTAAATGTGGCCCTGTGAGAGATGTAGTACACTTGAAATGAAAATGCAACTAACCCTCCTAAACGTACAATGCTTTAAATCAATAAGCGCTGCATTGATGCATTTTTTTCGGTCATGATCACTAAACTTTAGATGTGGCTCCGAAAAGATAAGTATTCTTAAAATGTGACTCCGGGAAGATCAGTAACCTTATAAGGCAGCTCTGGAAAGATCAATATCCTTAAAATTTGTCTCTGGAAAGATCCGTAACCTTAAAATGTGGCTCCGCAAAGATCAGTAACCTTAAAATGTGGCTCTGGAAAGCGTCTCCTTCATTTAGTACGGCCCATTGTATATCAGTTATGGCTCCCACCTTCATGCTCCGCGTTTAATGGGGGCACCACGTCGGACGGGGGCCCTGCGATAGGTTATTCTTTTGTCACTAAAAGCTGTCGGCCTCGCATATGCTACTCGCCCATCACACCGCATATTAACTTTCTACCATCTTCTACTCTTCCCACCCGCTTAGGGCCGCTTATATATATATATATATATATATATATATATATATATATATATATATATATATATATATATATAAACTATGTAATAACTGTGAAGTTAAATGACACTTACGTAGCGGCATAGCATGCATCAGGTGAGATCTGATGTCTTGGTAGATGTTTGCACTGTCTCGTCGCAATCGGGAAAGATGATCGTCTCCATATTTTGACATCTTCAAGTATCAGACACCGTTTGCAAATTTCAACAGTCTTTCAATCCAAGATACCCTTTGTAAAATTCAACAGTCTGTCAGTCCAAGATACCCTTTGTAAAATTCAACAGTCTGTCAGTCCAAGATACCCTTTGTAAAATTCAACAGTCTGTCAGTCCAAGATACCCTTTGTAAAATTCAACAGTCTGTCAGTCCAAGATACCCTCTGTAAAATTCAACAGTCTGTCAGTCCAAGATACCCTTTGTAAAATTCAACAGTCTGTCAGTCCAAGATACCCTTTGTAAAATTCAACAGTCTGTCAGTTCAAGATACCCTTTGTAAAATTCAACAGTCTGTCAGTTCAAGATACTCTTTGTAAAAATCTATCGTGCATGGTAAAGGGGATGCGTCAGGGATGCCTACCTAGAAATGAAGGGATAGATTTAAAAAAAAAGAATGGACTGGACCCATGGCTGCATCAAGGTTACTGTATGCCTATTATTTACAGGCCACACATAGCCCAATTTTAAACCTTTTAATATGTCTCTTTTTTCTGAAGGGCCCAACATTTTCCTTTTCGCCCGGGGCCTAAACTGACAAAAGTCCGCCCCTGGACCTAGGGCTTGTTGCCAAAAAATAGGGCCTAATAAATAAAATGACAAAATATATCACAAATATGACTTATCACACATTTAGCATATCACACATTTAGCATATCACACATTTAGCATATCACACATTTAGCATATCACACATTTAGCATATCACACATTTCAGATAAACTGATAAATGGAGTGGATTTTTTTTTAGGTCTTAAGGCCTAATGGTTAATCCTGCCCTGACTGTACCAAATATGCAGACCTTAATGGTGAATGGGTCGACATAACTACTGCTGTGTTCCATTGTGAATGGGTCAACGAGCAGTGGACAGACATAACCACTGCTGTGTTCCAGTGGACAGACATAACCACTGCTGTGTTCCAGTGGACAGACATAACCACTGCTGTGTTCCAGTGGACAGACATGACCACTGCTGTGTTCCAGTGGACAGACATAACCACTGCTGTGTTCCTGGTCCCCACCCCCTTCCCCAATTTCAAAATTTTTAAAGGATTTAATGAATAAATGAATGAAAAGCAAAGACTGTTCCAGCATTTATAAATAGAGACCGTTCCCTCAATGTTTACACTCAATGATAATTATTAAACCCAAAGAATGGTGAATATCGAAATTCGAAAGAATATGATAGCATTGACAGCAACGACTGCGTTGACAGCTTTGACAGCAATGTAAAATAAAATCCATTTTATACAGCTTTAATATTAATCCTAACTGTAATATTAGTCACAACTGTAATATTTTGTTGTGGTCCGATCAAGTAGCTAGTGAAGAAATGATCTAATATTTAAAATTGTATATGGTGGAAAAGTATAGTCAGACACGCACTCAGACAGATAAATAGATTGGTCAGATAGACAGATGTATACAGAGATAGATCAGAGATACAGACAAACATACAGAAAGGTATAGATCTATAGACATAGATGGATGGATACTTATTCCTTGAATAATTGTTGTTTGCATACGTTGTGTATGCCACAGATTAGCAAAGCTCTGCTCAATAAAACGCTAATAAATCTATTGTTACTCGGACACATATTTTCTTCCGTTTATATTTCACTACTCTGTACTATGTACACTATATGCGGTGCGCAACACATGTCGGCCACTTTGGGTATAAAGAGATACAACATTCAACTTTTTCTTTACTTTACAACAGAGCATAAAGGAACCCAGCCAGGACCCCAGCATGATGGACGGGCTACACCCATGGCGTCGCTAGGAATTTTTCCAGGGGGGGGGGCAAAAATTTTCCAGGGGGGGGCAAATAACAACTTTATGACATTTTTTTAAATGTAAGGGAGGGGGGGGGCAAATGCCCCCCTCTTATATGACATTTTTTCAAAATGTAGGGAGGGGGCAAATGCCCCCCTTGCCCCCCCCCATGAATACGCCCATGGCTACACCCCTTCGGTGTATTATTGACAAGTACACATTAGGGTGTCCCGAAAAAATGAAGTTTTGAAATGTTGATGTCTCACCCCACAGAATATGTCTGTATGGTAACAGTAGTTAACCTGCAAAATTTCAGCTCATTTGGACAATGTTTAGAGGTCCCTCAAGAGGTTTAAAGTTCCAGACTTTGGTGTAAAATCATTCGCGGTCAAATCTAATACAGCGTTAATGTTGCATTATATGCGAAACTGATATATTAAGTAACAAATTGATGCTTAGTATTGTTTATAATGTTAAATGAAACAAAATATATAAATCTTGAATGGTTTATATTTTTAAATTTGAAATTTAAGTAAAAAAGTTTTATTCATTTTGTCAAGTTAATTCTTGAATCAATGTCAATCTGCTTGAAATATAATAATAATAAGCAATGCAAATAAGCATTCCTGCTGTTTATTTTGTACTTTGTACTGTAGGGTAGACAAAAATTTAAAAAAGTTCTTCAAATTTAAATTTTAGCCAGCTGTTCACGATTACACTCTGCAAAATTTTTCCGATGTTTTTCAACCACTTGGAGCAAAAATTGTCTTTGTTCTTCATTCTTGGTGATACTGTCATTGAAATTTTGTATCAGTGCTACACTTCGCTCTGCAGAGTCATTGATACAAGCCAGATTCTTCACAAAATCTGCTGCAACTTTAAAAGATGGTGTATCTGACCAGGCTTCAACATGAACATCTAGAAAACTGGCATCAATGTTGGATGTTTCAAAAAATGTGGTAGAAGCACGCAAATCAACAACTGTTTTTGATAGTGTTTTTATGCGGTCCACGTTCTGATTGCATTGTCCGAACAAGGCCAGTTTTTTCTTTGTCCGACAAAAGGGTTTAAAATAACGCAAGCGTCGACAGTTCCGGACTCAAGTACCACGAGTGACGCACCATCATTTTCAATCCAGTCGATTGAAGAACAGCATCATCATATTCGTATAAACGCTTTATCAACAAGATATCATTCACAGGTTCATCTGCGGTGAGCCTGCATGAAAACCATGATTGAAGATAAACACATATGGTAAACCGATTAAAGCGCTGATTACCTTGTAATTCTCGAGCTGTTAAAGATGGTTTCATTGCCTGCAAACAATAGATCGATTTTCAATGCATAGATTGCTTTCGCCATCCACCTTGCCCTATGTGAGGCACCAGGTCTGCGAATGCTGACATCAACCCCCAACCCAAACATTTGTGCAGCAAGCAGAAGAAATTCCAAATAATCATTACATGAATGACTGACCTCAAGTTGACATTTAATAAATTCTTTAATCGAATCAGACACGATTATCAAAGGGGCGGATCTGGCTTCGGGTGTGTGGTTTAATTCTGGCCATTTTTCTCGAAACCTCTTAAAAAACAAAATCTCTGGTCCAGTGGATGGTCCAAGACAAACATTGAATGCATCGGAAAGGAGTACTTCCAACATGTGATGACGGCATGCCATCCATAATAGATTACGTCCCAGGGCTACTTCTAACAGAGTGCAAGCTCCATTGAGTCTTCCAGTATTGGAAGCCGTAGTGTCGAAGCACATGCCGATGACCATAGATTCGCACTTCCATGATTTGATATGTTCATATACTGCATCAGCGGCTACCCATCCTGACCCGGATGCTAACTTGGGAACACCAAGAAGCTTTGTAGTGCCATCGACAAGTGACGAGAGCAGGACAGGTAATCGATCGCCGTTGTTGGTAACATGTCCGGTAACATCGGGCAATAGCTTACCATCCCAATGTACAATTGATTTTGAGGGAATATAGTCTTCTTTTATACATGCTGCAGCTTGTTGACGATAAAGCTTGCGATGACGATGCATTGTGCTCTTGGAAAATACTGTGTCAGATGTCGGAACACCAGCTTCGTTGAATGCGAATGCAAATATCATTGTTGATTTTCTAATGCTGGTGTTCGTTCTGTCCAGCACTGCAGCAACTTTTGGTGATATGATGCCTGACAATTTAGCATGCTTAGTTTTAAAAAAATTAAATCTTCAAAAGATATGCATATTGCTTAAATTTTGCACATTAGGTATTTTATATGTTTTCTAGCATTTATTACATTTTCTAATTAAGAATCACACCATTTCAAATCTAGTTAATGGTAGCAATGAGATAAATATAAGTATATTTAAACTTCATTTTACTCAACTATGGCATGCAAAATCTGCAAATTAATTGAGCCATGATTCGTCTGGATTTTTATGTTGGCCTAATACTGAAATTTTAAAAGCTCTTGGGGGACCTCTAAATGTTGTTCAAATGAGCTACAACTTCACCAATTCACTCATTGTACCCAAGAGACACATTTCAGGGGGTGAGACATCAAAGATTTAAAAAAAAAATTTTTTCGAGCATTTTTGGGACACATACATAGGTCCAACGATCAATTTACAGCAACATATATTTTGTCAGGTGCTGTCATCTATTTTGCGCTGAGATCTGTGGTGCAAATTCCTCCCCCCCCCCCTTTAGGTTAAATATGAAATCTCTTCATATGTCGTAACAGCGGTGGCAGAGTAATTATTGCTGTGCACAAGTTCGACAATTAAGTGCCACACCTGGCTGTAGGCGAAACAACAACAAAATATCGAGTTCTTATGGGGATCCAGTACGGGATCTATCCATTTTATAAATAAGAACGATTATAATAAAAATGAAGTGTGTATTCAGAGGTATTGTTGTATTTAAGCACGGAAAAGCGCCCCCCCCCCCCCGCCAGCAGTAATGGGCGAAAGTTTACTTTTCTTTTTTAGTTACGGCAAAATTTAACCAAGTGAATATTTTTTAAAATTTTACTATATTCAAAATATTTTCAGAATGTAAAAGCTTACACTTTGTTTTTTTTAATCTTCCAATTGAAAATTAAATCATATGTATATAAGCAGCTGTGTGACAATACATGTAATAGAC
>JAGDYQ010000019.1:8101043-8132988 GCA_021962125.1 Bulinus truncatus
ACTGTATATATGACAATCGCTCACTTGGACAATTATTAGGGAGCCCCCAAGAAAGTGGGGGGGGGGGGGGGGGCTACGCTATAGCTTGTTTAGCTTATACGTAAATCCTTCTCTGATTTATGTCGATGGGTCTGTTCGCCATTTTGTAATAGTTTTATACATTGATATCTTCTGAGGACAACTATGAACTTTAATATGTTAATAAAATAACATTGACTTCTGACTTCATTTTAATACATATGTATAATAAAATAATGAAGTACAAACTCCGTGATTTCTGAGTGATGTTATTTAATTTGCAAATTTACTTTTTAGCAGAATTAATTTTATTTTAAATTGAATAATTGCGACTGGTCAATTTGTTGTTGATAGATCTGTTCTTTGTTTTCAATATTTTATAAGAAATATCACACAAATAGCTAAGCTATATTCGTGCATCTTTGTCGTTCTTTCTGGGTTGTACATTAAACCAACAGTATATAATAATATAAATCAGGTATCTATTATGTAACAATTGTGTAGCAGAACAAATGGTCAATATATTTATAACCGGAATCAGAAATTGCTCGGCCTCAATACATTTTTAACATTAAAACTCTTTACTATTTAAATTATTTTAAACAAAACTGCAACATGCCATGCATTATTGAAACATAGTTAAAATTATATATTTCTAATTAATAGCTAAACAATCGATACCAAAATGCACCATTCCAGATATGGAACTGCAAAAATTTCTTGGGGAGGGGATCTCAGTGAGATCCCCTCCCCAAACCCCTCCTATCCGTTCGCAAGCTTTCGGCGCTTGGCACCTCCATCTTCGCCCCCCTCCCCGAAATTTCTTCTACCCCACCAGGGGCGGATTTAGGGGAAGGGGCCGGGGGTGCAAGTTATCGCAAGTTTAGGTAATACATCATTAACTTATCGAAATATTTTTTGTTCTAAGACCAATTTTCAACAATGAAAACAGTTTTGCCACCCCCCCGTCAAAGTTGTCTAGATCCGCCCCGTGCCCCAGGATCATTTCTTCGGCACCCCCCTCCCCTTGAAAATTATTTCTTCGCCCCCCCCCCCCCAATCCAATAATCCTGGCTACGGGCCTGGCCAAGACTGATGACGATGGTATCGACTGCCTTCTGTTTGCATCACTCATGATGACTCGTATTTTACCACCCACTCTATGGGTGTCCTCACTCATCTGTCCCCTAATTGTCCTGGATAAAACCACCAACACGTGTGTTTGTTGATCTGAGAACTTGTCGCTCGTTTTCCATTCAACCTAATTCTGAATAACAAAAAAAAATGCATTAATTTTTCAGCGGTTTTTAACAAACAAAAAAAGTAATATATCGTGCACAATAAAATAAATAATTAAATGCTTGTGAATGTGATGCTATCTTAGTTACAGTTGTTGGGGGGTAACTCCCTTTGGTCTGGTTTTCTTTCTTTTATTTTAAATCATCGTCTCTCTGCTCGCCCGCTCACTGTTTTTACGCGAAGCCGAATGATCCGGACTCGAGGGCTCTTGGGTCGAAGGTATGGCACTAATCATAGCGCATGCGCAAATTTTATCTGCATTTTCCTGACGGCTGTGCTAAATGCTAAATTCGTATTACAACTTCCGTGATATTTTTTGCTGTGATATTCTGAGTTTATTTGGATTAAATTTTCACTGTCTGGCCTCTAAATGCTTCCTCGTACGGCAGGATTTGGATAATTTTTCCCCGAACGTCTGCAAAGATCAGAGATCAGGCTAGATAGCCTGGGAAGGCCAAAAATGGTCTTCTTCAACGGTTCGGTGAAAATTAAGATCTGTGAGGCGGTGGATCTAAAACCTACTGACTTCTCAATGAGGCTGCAGATGGGTTCCACTAAAGAAAGAACCTCACAGATGATCGAGCCGTATGTAAATATAGATGTGGATGAAGTTTACGTCGCCAAAACGACGACCAAACCCAAGAGCGTCAAGCCGCAGTGGGTCTGGAATGAGGATTTCACTTCGGAAGTTCATAACGGACAGAATGTAAATTTAACAGTGTTTCACGACGCTGCCATTCCCCCGGACGAGTTTGTGGCTAACTGTAGTATATCTTTTGACGAAGTGAAAGGAAAGTCAGATTTCTGGGTAATTGAAATGCATTTTATACTCATTTGTTTATGTTTTCATTTGTCTGAGTGTCTATCAGTTATCCGTCCGATCCCCGAGTTTAACGGTAGCCATTTTTTTTCTCTCATTCGTCTCGCCTCGGAATCGGGGGCGCATCATCCGGACATTTTCCGAATATATATTCATGTTACATTATTTATTCTCGCCTCTTCGTGTGTGTGTTCTTCTGTGTTAAATTTTCACCGCTGTGTAAAAAATTTTTTTTCAATTTTTACTGCTTCCAGTCTGTTTCGGAATGTGTTTCATTATTGTTTCTGTTTATTATAGGTTGACTTGGAACCGAATGGAAAACTCCACATTATTATCGAACTATGCGGTTCAGCTTCTGAAGGTAAAAATACACTTTTTCTTGCCTTTTCTTTCAATTTATGCTCTAATTCCCCGATAACCGTAAAGATCGAAGTTTAATAAAACCATATCTAATATGTATCACATTTTTAGCTACCCCCTCCCCCACCGCCGTTTTTTTATCATCATGTAACTATATCATGAATGTTAGTTTGCTTTTTTTGTCATTTGATTTTATTTCCCGAAGCGATATCGCCGTTAGCTCGGTAATGATCGGAACAGAATGTCACAATGACGTAGACAGAGCGTTGCTCGTCGGGTAGTGCTCATCTTGAGTTATGATAATGAGCAACTAAATCGAATATTGCACTTTCATTGCACTTTCGGTATCGCTACTCAATCACCTGCCAGATAACTGATTGATATGTTGTTCATTGGATAGTCACTGATTTTAAGACAGCGTCCTAAACAAAGCCATACAGACACAAACTTTGTAGTCATTGCCACTATTAACAATATTCATAATTGAATTCAAAAACATAATCAATGCAATAATTCAATAATTGATTATTTCATCCAAACATGATAAGGTTTGTCATGATATAATAAACCTACTATGAACAGTCAAGAAAATTAACATAATATTTTTTTAAAACGAATCTTCCAAAATTTATAAGTATTAAAAAAGTTAATAATGGGTCAAGAATCTAAAGAAATGTTGGGTACTAAAACATCTATAATACAATTCAAATTTGTTGGAATATATTTAGTTACATGAGGCACATGAGCAGAAATTATTTTAGTATATAAGAACAAAATATGAGTTGAAAAAATGTAAAGTATAGTGAACAATGAGAAGTGTTAACAGATGCTTCTTGACTTCATTTAAACTTTACAATTTTGTTAGTACATTCTAAGCAAATAATGTTTTTAAAGCAAAAGTAAATAAAGAAAAAATGTTTTAAAGCGAAAAGTGAATATTTAAAAAATGTCTTTCATCCAAAATTATTATGAAAACTTATTGTTTACACTAGACTAGAGAGCAGCTGTAATTTTCATCACACCCCGCCCATCCCTGCATAGTGTGAACCACCCACTCCTGTCAAAGTCTATTCCATCCCCACCCGCCCCCGTCAAAGTTTGTTCCGTCCCCACCTGTACAGACCCATACCAGCTGAAATAAACATAACTGTATGACAACTTATTTAAACTAGCTACAATGACTGACTATAATTTAAATAATCAATTTATATTAAGACAAATGAGCAAGAAAATTTATTTCAGAACAAATGAAACAGCAAATTAATATTTTAAAAATTAAAACAGCAAATTTATATTAAAAAAATAAACTGCGAATTTTAAGGCTTCAGTGTTGTTAAAGCTTTATTTTGATTTGCAGTATCAAGTAAATTGTTGGATTTTTGTCTGAAGATAAGCATTTACGTTGATGTTTCAAAAGGCTCTCATATGTCTATTACACTCTTTATCACTCCTTCCTCAGTGTGTCAGACAAACGATGTAGAATTTGTCTGCTGACCTCTGTTAAATTACTTAAGGCACACTATTCTACAAAATTGGATGTTACTGACTTCAGTATTGTCAAAATACTGATCCATCGTGCTTCAAAGCTGCTCAAATATGCGAGAGCTAATGAACCAGTGGTTAATAACTTTAACGACATCAATCAATACGCTATTAAATTACTGTGAAATTTTTCGACTTGCCAGCATTCCCCTGTAAAATTTGTAGACCCACTCTCAAGTGCAATCTCCTTGATCTGAGCAGTTAAACCAGTCGTCTAATAACGGCAGCAGCTCTTTCTTTGCATATGCTGACAGAAAAGGACCATTTTAATTGTCCTAATATATAACCATCCAGTGACTTGAACAATTCAGCTCCTATGGTGTTGGTTGGCAAAGATAGTGCACATAACAAATCTTCAATCACATCCTCCTTATAAAGATATCAAACAGAAAGAAGTCATATTGCCTTATTTTAGATTCGTTAACCTGGAGTTCCGTACCATGGTGATGTATAAATTCTTTTCAACGATTGTGTCTTAATGTCTTTTGTCTTTCCTCAATGCACCTTGCTAGCCGACAAAGCCTCTAGTGCTGTATTTTAACATCACCCTTTCCTGTGCAAATGCATAGTTAGTGGCAGACGTCTTTAGTATGGTTAGCCATCAAATATGCTACTCTCAGTACATTCTCATTCAATGATGTAGTGGCCCTTAGAAATTTCTTCTGTCCTTTTTGTTTCCGTTTTTTTTCTTTTAAAATGCTCCAGTGGCTTGTATTAATCCAGGGCACTCGAGTGGTGAATCAGTTTTAAAGGTTTCATTGCTTCATTAGATAGCCGGTCGCCTCAAACTATGCAGGGCGGAGTTGGTGAGTGGGAATCACTTGTCCCGATAAATATATTTCAAGAAGGACTTACGGCACTCTTGTAAAAGTTCTATGTTTCTCTGATTTTGACAGCTCTTATTCTGTCTATTCACTTGGCCTTTTCTTTTTCCCGAGGAAACTTTATAATGATGTCTGTTTCTTACTCTTATTCACTAATGTGTGGATCAAATTTGAGAGCCCATGTGACAAACATGTAACATGGATATAAAACAAAACTCAGTTGGTAAATGTGGACTAAAAAGAGGGCAAAATTTAAAACAAACAATACAGTACACCAAGCACTGTTAAACATGAGAAAGTACCAAAGTTAAAAGACACTGCCACTCAGCTCCCGGTTAACCAACCTCTCGTTCTTGGAAAGTCTCAAAATCCAGAGAGAAATACACCACATTAAATACAATGGAAATATTTTAATGTTTCTTTGCTGGCCATGGGGTTGAGGACCACTGCTCTACCACACTGCCACCCTGTCCCTAAGTGAAGGTATATGCACCTGTTATGTTACCTGTTCTAAGAAAAATATATATCGGGTGGGCCAAAAAAAGTGAGAACATCATATAAAATACGAATTATTTAAAAATATAATGTAATTGTATTGTTTCATGTAATTTTGTTTGCAAAGTATTTAGCCAATCAGAAATCCTGTTCAATTTGTCCTCCTAGCTTATCAACAACTTTTTCTATGTGTAGATGCCACTCCTTTATGCTACTGTCAATACATCGCTGTCCCAGATTTCTCCACTCTTTAATTATTGCCAACTTCAGCTGCTCCACTGTGGTAAATTTTCGTCAAAGGTAGACTTTTTCTTGCAAAGCACCCCATATGGCATAATCTTCTGGGTTTAAATCAGGACTGTTCTGTGGCCACATGTCTGGCTCAATGAAGTTAACATTCACCTGACGAAGAAAGTTGATCGTATTTCTGGATGTGTGAGAAGGAGCTCCGTCTTGCTGTAATGTCCAGTTTTGACGACCACATTCCGCTTGAATTACAGGAACAAACCTTCTCTCAGAACATGTTCACAATGGTATTCACTGTTTACTTTGGCACCTGGTTCAACGAACACAAAATCAGTTTTCCCCGTTAGAGAAACACCAACTGATACCATGATACCATTTCTACGCAATGTTCTCATTTTTTTGGCCCTTTATATATATATATATATATATATACCAGTGATGGGCAAATATTAACTTTAAAGCTACTAACTATTTTAGTTACATGCTAAGCTTAACTAATGAATTAAGTTAAAAGTTAAGTCAAATCAATCATATTTAGCTACTAATTAAAAATCTTACCTTTGAGAGTATTTTCAGAGTGAAGGCAAAGGAGAGTTAGCATATATTTACTCCCACTGCACTATTAAAACAAAAGGAGTTAACCCTTGCATCAGTTGCATATACATCTGCATTACTACCACTTAATAGAATCGTCAAAAAAAAAAATCCCTTATTCTTCAAGGGTTATAGTGGCTGATGTATATTTTCGGTTTGTGTGTTACAGTTAGGTGACAAAAAAATGTGACAAAAAAATCGTTCTTCACGCATATGCAGCAACTAATACCATCAAAAGAATTATAGAATTTAGCCTACTGTGTCGCATGCTTTTTTAAGGAGTGTTATTTGACTGGCTTGCTTGGGCTGATGAAACAACTCCTACAACTTCCACAATTATTTTTTGTGCAGGGCCTGAGGAAAGTTATTTCATTAAAAAAAAACTGAGGTTTTGTGAGGCCCAAGGTGCACACCCTTAAATTCACCTTGGATGAAAATGTATCATGTTTGGTCTTGGACACTGAAATAGTAGTTACCACTTTGTCTCAAAGTTAGGCACCCAAGGACACATGGGTTGGTTAGTTGAATAATACAAGATTTATTTACGGTATATATACATTGGGACAGATGGCCAAGTGTTGTAGACATTCGACTGTTGGCCTGAGAGTCCTGGGTTCGATCCAGGTGAAGTTTGTTTCATAGTCATCCCACAAGTCCACCCAGCTTTAAGTTGGAGAAGTAAAAGGCGGCTGGCTGTTGTGCTAACCACACAATCCCTTCATATGCTGAGGCCCACTTAAGGGAACTTTACTTTACTACCCAGATGGCCCGTTAGGGCTAAGGGAATTTTACTATATACAATGTACAGGTTATAATAGTCCAGGTACTCGTCTCTCTGTGACTGACCAGTCTGTTACTGACTGTTACCCTTAAGTGTTCCCTGACATACCACCAGCAGTTTCTGACCAAAACTAATGGTGGAGGTCATTGCGTGGCTGTGCAGTTATAGGTGCTAAATTACACTATTTTATCTCTCATAACAATGTGTACAAAAGTTGTGATTTCATCATTCATCTCAGGGTTTGGGGTGCGACACTATGACTAAAAACTTAAGTTAGCCTTTATTTTGATACTTTGAAAAAATCCTATTTGCTATTCCTTAGATCTCAGTAACACAAGTTGCATGTGTCCACTGTGGTGTCCTTATGGTGGTGTATACATTTTCTTAGGAATACTATGTCAAACTTATTACATTTTGGAATATGTATTGATATCATTACAATTCTTTTTCTGTTGCTGTACAACGGTCATCTGTCTTGTTTTTATTCTCATTGATATTTAAATGAAAAGCTCACTTGGAGATTTCATTTAAATCTCAAAATGAAAAATAACTAACTGTGATATTAATTATCTACCATTTTGCTGGACTCATTTTTTTCTTCTCAAAAAAAAAAACAAGATCACACTGAGAATAATTAAAAGCTTGCTTAATGCGATCAACATTCATAGGCTATATTATTATCTGTATGATTAAAGCCTAGTGAAGAATTATCATTCTACTTGTGATTGTATTGATTGTAAACCAGTAAGGAAATGAAATTCCAGCTAATTAAAAGCACACAAAAAATTGCCATTAAAAATTTAGTTTAAAGGCTGATTTTCATTTTAATCACTAAATTAACCAAATTCTCTTAATTTTTATTTCTTAGCTTCATTTATTTCCTTTTTAATAAACATGAGTTCACTTTGTCATTATTTACATTAGTACCAGGAGAATGATTTATTATAGCTTATTGTAATAAGCTCAGGTTGACTCAATTAATTTTTTCTTTAAAATCCAGTCTAGAAATATTGCTTAAAATTTGTTCACTAGGACCCAGTTAATTGAGGAAGCAACAAAACTTGAAACAAATAAATAAGACTTAATTTCTTGTCAACAAACAAGTAGCTCCATACTTTTTCTGCCAATAGATTGTTTAATTAAAAAAAAAGTTGTCTTAAATTCTTCTGATATATTTCTAATGAAAGGCACAGTAGTGTTGCAATTTTTTCTTTGAAATTTTTATTGAGCTGGTATACAAAAAAGAAAGACGCTGGAAGATAAAAAAATAATATTGCAGTCTGCAGATAGAATATATTGTACTATTTTGCCTAATTTGGGGCTTGATTTATTGCTTGTTTTACAATTTAATTCTTCACAATAAAAATACTCTCACAGTATTAAGATTAGGACTGTAGGGGATTTTAATTTTTAAATTCTGCAGGAACCGGAATCGGATTTAATATTTGAATCCTGTCGGAATCAGAACAGGAACCTGATTTTACAGAATTAAATAGTAACTCTTCCGAACAAAGTAGTAATTTCTCACCTAACATAAAAGATATAAGAATGAAAAATATAATAAAAATTTAGTTTATAAGTTCTAGATAGCAAAAGACAGTATTAACCATTTGGATCTTGAAGACTGTGACTAAAACCTCTTCCCCCAATCTTGAGTTAAGAAAGATAACTCTGTCAAAATTTCAGGTTATTTGTTTTAAAATTTTATTTTAATAAAGCTGTACCTAATTTAACTTGATTTCTATTACAATAAAACAAAGAAATGGGTAATATATCTTAGAAAGTATAATAACATGTTTATTAATAAATGAATTCCAAAAAATATTTATATATATATATATACTGTGGCACCACCCGATAGCTTATTTTTCTATAGTTTTCCATAGTGACGTCACTGAACCTTGTTATTTCATTCATACTTTCCTTTAAATCATTAACTGACTATTTCCCATAAAAACGCAAATTAAAATGCATTTCAAATCTAAATCAATACCACTTTAATGTTCAATTAAAAATGTATCTTCAAGTTATTTATCGAAATATGCAAGGAATTTTACCCAAATCGTGACAAAATCAACTAAATTAAAAAAATTGCAGAAAAATAAATTATTGAACTATTTTTAAACTGTAAACCCCAAAAATAGATCGTTGTCTGCTCTTTAAAGAAGTTAAACTTTTATAGCTAAATATAGTTTATAGAAAACACGGAATCAAAAGTAGCGGAAAGTAAGGTGTCGTACTACTAGACTAAATACGATTCAAATCTTCCTTTTTAATATATTTTTACATATAGAACTAAAAGCGATCGACGTTATTGAAAATGCAGGGAAGAAAGGAAGTTATTGTTTTAATTTTATTGTATAGCGCTGAATATTTCAAAATTATGTTGCGCCAAAAAAATTTCTTACACCAAAATTTCAAACAACAAAGAAATCCAGCTTAAATCCGACACATTTTAATCGGAACCGGATTTATTAAAACTGCCAGAATCCGGCTTAACAGGAACCGGAATCAGATTCCGGTATAGCCCTAATTAAGATACCTGTGCAAAGCAAGTGACATACCTTTGTGTGTCACGCCCTGGTTTGAAGTATTTGTTGACAAAAAACATTTTTAATTAAAACTATCCTGCATTGAAATAACATTTATTGATTATCCTAACAATCTACAGTCATCACTTAACATTAATATACAAATTATTGTATGTTCTAACAATGTGAGGTGAATGGTGTGTATGATTTACTGAGTGATTTTTGCTTTGTTAAGATCATTTTGTTATTGATGTGAATTTGCTTTGACCCATTTGTGGCTGCTGACATATTTTATCCAGACTCATTAAAAAAAAATTCAACATTGATTATATCTACCTCAATCTACAGAGTAACTACCACAATTTCACTCTGTTCTCTCTCACTCTTCCCTCTTTCTATTTCTTTCATTTGTTAGCCGAGCTCCCCCCCTCCCCTAAACACTCAGAAACTCTCCTAATTATACAGATAGTAAAACCACCCAACCCCTCATTTGATGGCCACTCCCATAACACTTCAACTGAACCGCTAAAGCACAATTATGGTAACCTTGAACGAGAGCAGATTACCATACACATACATGTAATATAAAAAGCGCTACATTGTAACAAAATATATACGAAAAAAACAATTATAATAAAGCAATACATCTTAAACGTAGAATAATAAGTCTAATGATAAAAAAGAACAAACACACTGGGTACATTAAAAGAAACTAACACAGTCTTGCTTTGGCATCTGGAGTTTGAAAAAATATCTCAGCTCAGGTAGAAAGTTGTGTATTTCAATATTAGCACCACGACAAACGCGAGATTTAGAGTATTTAGCATCGAAGAGGTTAATATTTTGTGACTTAGCGCATGAAAACCAATTATCATCAGGACCCAGTCTAATTCTTATGTTTCTTGCCGAGGATTGAACCCTAGACTCTTGAGGGCTCTTCATCACTCAAGACATATTCCTTAACTTTTTCAGCCATTATGAGGTTTTTACTTATCAGAATTATTGGTTCTACAATACAGTTTCAAATATTAGCAGTAAATAAATGCTGCATTGTAAAGAATTAAAGAATGAATGAAAATAGATACCAATATTTCATATAGAAAATACTAAAATTATAAATGCATACTTATTTTGAAAATGTATTTATAAAAAAAAGACAGTTTGATCCAGCCATTCCACTTTTGATAAGTTCTCCTTTCCTTGTAGGTGATGAAGAATATTTATTTATATTTTTAACACTCATTTAGTATATTCTTACTATCAAAGGTTCCTTTATTCCTTTCTAAAAATTCATAAAAAAAATGTACGTAAGTTTCATGCATTATTTTATTTAAATTTCTATTCTCATTAGCTGCAGAGACGCCGAAAGAAAAAGTCTTTAAAGAGAAAGAAGGCATGCTCAACCGGAGACGTGGTGCCATGCGAAGGCGTGTGCATCAAGTCAATGGGCACAAGTTTATGGCTATGTTTTTCAGACAGCCAACCTTCTGTTCACTTTGTCGAGACTTTATCTGGTAACTACTCAAATTGCAAACAAAACAAAGATATATAAAAATTTCTGCAAATTTTTTAAAGATGAAATTTTATGCAAATTTTTGTCCCATTAAAGTTTTCTTACCAGTAAATAAACCATTTTTTTCTAATATCTGATTAAACAATTTTCCAGGGGTCTTGGCAAGCAGGGCTATCAGTGTCAAGGTAACAACCTTTTTATTTTGGATATATTTAAAATTATCTCATAAAATTTTTTTCAATTTTAAAGATTTACAATTTTATTTTTCTTTATAGTAAGCAAATAACTGTTTCCTGTTTGTGATTAGTATTGATTTCACTTGTACATATTATCCTTTTTTTCCAGTTTGTACTTGTGTTGTTCACAAGCGATGCCATCAACATATAGTAACAAAATGCCCTGGATCTAGAGATGTTTCTAATGATGAAGTGAGTTAAGTTTTTTTATGGTTGTGTATTTATTATTAGTGAATAATATAATAAATACTTCACACAAATTAAATTTTTTACATTCTTTTATTTTTTTAAAGTTTATCGATTACCAGTGTAGCTGTCTACATGAATGTTTTGACTTCAAAACGTTATATTTGTGTTCTTTTGTATGCAACAGGTTACAGGAACCAGGTTTAATATAAATGTGCCCCATAGATTTAATGTCCATAATTACAGAAGGCCAACATTTTGTGATCATTGTGGATCCCTTTTATATGGATTGGTCAAGCAGGGATTACAGTGTGATGGTAGTGCATTTTTTAAAAATAAATTATATAGGTCAGTTTTATTAAATATGCTGTAAAGTCTTTTTATGCAAATTTATAATTATGCAATTTTGGTTTTAAAAAATAAAATTGAAAGAAATAATGTGGAAGATCATGTAAAGATATAATGGATTGCTCATGTCATCTAAAAGGTTTTGTAGATAGAAACAATCCATTTAGTTTACATGCATTTTTCAGATATTGAATTTGAAGTAATTTGTTAAGATAATTACTTTTTTTTTTTTGGCTGGACATTTATATTCATGCAGTTATTTGAAGTTATGCTAATTGAGTTTTTTTTCCAGGTTTTCCTAGTCTTTTTTTATGCAGTATTTTTGTGAAATGTATCCTCCGTTTAAAAAGACCTTACAGCATGTTTATATTATGTATATATATATATACAGTGATACCTCGTGTTCCAAACTTAAGTTCCAAAATTCGTTTTGTAATACAAGCATTGAAATAAACACATTCTGGTTCATGATGAAAAAATAATTTTTTTCATTAACATCAGGACAATAACTTGACAAAAGGCTACGAATATGTGTACTTCACATGTTCAGGAAAGTTTTTCATTTTCTATTCTAGTATGAATCATTACTTTCAGGAGTTTCTTGTCACTTTTTTTTGGCATTGCCTTATCTCTCATCAGGTTTACTGCCCTGTTAGCAGCAAGTTTGTTAGGATGATGGTTCACAGTGAAGTTTTTTGTTTACTTTCAATTAATTCTTTAATTCTGACAATTTAAACATTAACTAGCATATCATCATCAGACGACGTCTCCTACCATAATGTCTTAGGCTATATGACCTTGTTTATACTGTATGCAATCATTTCTCTCCAGCATAAAACATTCTTTTCTCTCGTGCCTTTGTTACCCACTATTCATTACCTTAGACAAAAATGTTTTAACATTGTTTGTCATGACCTGAGGTGTTCATTACCAGAGGTTCCTCTCTCTATATATATATATATGTCATATAATATGTATATATAATATTTTCTTTTACAATTGTTGTATGGGATTGAAAAAGTTTATTATGATATGTATTGATATTTAAGTTTCAAATATAACCATCTGGTTTATTTTTTGTTGATAGTATGTAAGATGAACATTCACAAACGATGTCAGAAAAATGTAGCTAACAACTGTGGAACAAATACAAGGGACATGGCTCAGATATTATCGGAAATGGGCATTTCTGGTGACAAGCTCAGGCCCAAACCTCAAAAAAAGGTTAGTTTCAGCTATACTTGGTGGAAGGTGGGAGTAACTGATTACTATGATTTTGAAATAGTTTAAGCAAAGCATAATAGAGTTATAACTAAGCAAAGTATATTTTTCTTGATGAAGGAAAAGTTGAATAATCATAATAAAATATTTATAAATATTAATTAATGATTCTTTGAAATAATTTATGCTGACATTCTTGAAAAATTCTTTTATTTAGAATCAAGTTAGTGAGCAAAGAAAGTTTTTATTTTAAATTTGTTTGAATATATGAATATTTTTTTTTATTTCAGATGTCAATAAGTGAGTCCCCAAATAAAAATACCCCAATGCATGAGAGATCTTTTTCGTCCCCCATACCTGTGATACAAGGTGAGTGAGTGATGGAGTGAATGCATGAAGCCTCACCTTCAAGAAACTTGGTGGCAATAATAAATCACTAATACCCTACTGCTTGCCTTTTTGTCATATGGAGCCAAGTTGAGATGCTTATCTACTGCACTTGTTTAAAAAAAAAAAAAGCACTGCTGTATATTTTTTTGTGCTTTTCCAATGCTTTTATCAACCTCTTACATAATGTAACCTTCTTGTAACTTGCTTTTATCAACCTCTTACAGAATGTAACCTTCTTGTAACTTGCTTTTATCAACCTCTTACAGAATGTAACCTTCTTGTAACTTGCTTCATTATGTTCATTTTTCTTCCCTACTGTTTAACAAATCACATATTAAACTTTTTCCTTATCCTATTGCTACATTAAACAATATTTATTTGTCTGCAATCTTAACTTCTTTTATTTTTCTTTTTTTTTATTTCTTCTATTACTTCAAATTTCTAGAGAAAATAACATTGTAATTTTCTATAGCTGGAATTTTTAATTCATTTAACCTTTCTTTCTCTATAACAGAATTATCTTGTTGCCTTGTACCTAACCCTATTAGTATTTTTGTGTTATTGATCTAAGTTGTTCCATATTTTCATGGTAAAACAGTGTTCAGTTTGTTTTTTGTGAGTTTTATTAACAAGTAAGTAATAAAAATATCTATATGTGTATTTTTGGTGAAAATGTTGGTTGAATTATATTCATAAATGCAATGGCGAACAAAATTGATGCAATAGAATTGCTTATTTAGAGCAGTTGAAATATAAACTATTTTCCTGCCATGTTGTAAAACTTTCTTATGTACACTTGTCATGTTTTGAAATTAGGAATGAAATCATTTCCCTTGGAGTGAATGAAGATGTGTCTCAGGTTGGGGAGTTATTATAATTACTTAATAGCTTAATAGAATACTTTTTATTAAAAAAATGTTTATAAATGAACATAATTTTAAATTTATATGCTTTTTACCTGCTTAAGACCCAGATGAAGCTATTTCTGGAGAGGAAGGTGTAATTGGTAATACCACTACTAATGAGCATTCAGGGTCCAGGACAAGAAGCCCCTCTGGAGATAGGTCTCGTTCTCAACATAGTAGAATAAGTCTGAATGACTTCAATTTTATCAAAGTTTTAGGAAAGGGAAGCTTTGGAAAGGTTTGTTTGTTTTTTAAATCCTTTGGTCTGCTTTCATTATTATTTTTTTCGTCTTTGATTAATAACCTTTTAGAACTTGATGTGTTATTTTGTTGATTCCTTTTGACAACTTTCTCAAGTAATTCATTTCCATTTGAGTCATCAATTTTTTATTTGGTTCACTTATTTTTTTCCCTGCTCAGATCACTGTAAATTAGTGTCACCTGAGATGTCCTACAAAACACAGAACTCTGTATTGGTACACTAATTCTAGTTCTTGGCTTCGGACACATTTTTAAATGTCGTTGCAATTATTGACTGTGGAATAGTCCTGATTACTTCTGAGATGTTTCTTGGCACCAAGATATTTTCATAAAATAACCCAGTTAAAAAATAGGAGTCTGGCTTAAGTTAGGGAAAGGCAGGTGGTCATTGTACTGCCCCCACAGTTTCATGCATGTGGAAATGTAATAAATTGTATAAACACATTTAACTCAACTTTATCTCCCTTGCTGGTTCTCAAATATTTTGAAAGGAATCATTAATTTTGCCATAATATTCTATCACTGGTTCCTTTCCATGTTTTTTTCATGGTATCTAAAGATCATATATGAATGTCTAAGGTTAGTTTGTTGGGCTAGATGGTCCCTAATATGAGCACATTCTTCTGTATATGTATATTTATCACACCCTGTAGTTGTATTCTGTTTCAGCAGACTGTCTTAATAGTCTTCTGCAAAACATTTTAAAATGATTATTAACTATCATTTAGCGAGGAAGTTTCAGCTACTTGAACTAAGCTGTTATTAAAAAATAAAAATTAATTCTTGCAAAGTGATCTAAGAATGTTGCTATATTATTTAATGTTCTTCACATTATATTCCTAATAGGTCATGTTGGCAGAGAGGAAAGGATCAGATGAAGTATATGCTGTTAAAGTTTTAAAGAAGGATGTTATTATACAAGATGATGATGTAGAATGTACTATGACTGAGAAAAGAATACTAGCACTTTCTGCAAAGCACCCTTTTCTAACAGCACTACATTCATCTTTCCAGACAAAGGTTTGTTAGCATTGATGTTTTTTGTTTTTAATTTAGCACTTTCTAACATTTTTACACAATAGGTCTTAAAGGTATATTATTTACATTCTGGTTGACAGCATTACATTTGAAATGCTATATTCTGCTATCTCTATCTTTATTTTTTTTTGGCTTTTAAAATGCCACCGTACAATGAAGTATATGTATTACTCTTCCATTTTTTGTAGGAACGATTATTTTTTGTCATGGAATATGTCAATGGTGGTGATCTCATGTTTCAAATACAGAGGGCACGAAAATTTGATGAGCCACGTGCAAGATTTTATGCCGCTGAGGTGACATTAGCACTAATGTTTCTTCATAGGCATGGTATTATATATAGGTAAGTTAAACAGCAGTATTAACATTTCCGGAATTGTAAGGTAGACATTTTTTTCAGCATATATCCATGTCTTATAATTAAATTATTCATTGTCAATTATTTATTGTTCCTTTTGGGTGATGTAAAATGATCTGACTCATTTCCACATTTAATAAAAATGAAATAGATGTAAGAATCACTTCATTCAGGTCCATGTGATTTTTTTCTTTAGCTAATTTTGAAATCTAAAATATACACTTGTTGCCTTTTATCTGTATAATGTTAAAAGATGCCATTAGTTAAGCATGTACTGCCATTCATATGAAATACCCATCCATTTTATGGACAACATTCACAAAAGCCTTTGGCAGTGTGTGGTAAATCACAACTATTGTTTGAAATATTTTTTTTTTAAATTTACATTGCATAATATAGACATTACATTTGTTTTTAATTCATTTTTCTATTTCCCTTTTATTAAATCAACAAATGTGTCAGTTCATTTTGTTGCATCCATTTGAAGGGGGCCATTAGAATGAAACTTATATTGGAGTTAATTCTGCCTAACAGTTACGTTGGTAAAATAATGATAACAGCACTTTTGAAATAGGTTTCACTAAACGTTTTTGAGAAATCATTTGACATACATTTTAGATTTTGTTTGGTATGCAGCATTAGTGAAGTTTAATTAAAGCTGAAATGTGACATGGGTAACTTATTACAACTAGATGAACTTTTTATGGAGGGTTATGTAATAAACAAATATTTTTATGTTAAGCATGATGTTTCAAGTTTCAGTTAAAATATTTATTCAGATGTAAAAAATAATTAGATGTATTATGCACTTAGTTAATTTAGAATTAACTTCTTAAGTATAAATTTAATGAATTATTGTTCTACAGAGATTTAAAACTAGACAACATATTGTTAGATGCAGAAGGACATTGTAAAATAGCAGATTTTGGTATGTGCAAAGAGGGAATGACAGATGGGAAATTTACACAAACTTTTTGTGGAACTCCAGACTATATAGCCCCGGAGGTAAGTTTATTCTGCATTGTTAAAAGAAATATTTCCAATAGCATACAATTTTAATATTTATTGAAAGTGTTTTTAAGTCTCCTAGAGTTCAGCATGTGAAAAACCTTTCACATTTACCAACCACATGTAATGAGCTGGGGAAGGGAAATTACACGCAATAAATCACACTATTGACTGGCTGAGTTTGTAATTTACAATCAACCAGTGGGCATTATTGTTAGGAATAGTCCATGCAGAGGAAAAATTTCACTAAACCAGAAAGCGAGTTAAGTTCAGAAGATAAAAAATAAATTTTGTTATGGCTCTGATATAATGGAATTGACCTGGAGCAAAATGATGGTCAGCTTACTGTGCTGAGTGGTGAGTATTATTAGTACTGTAAGTCACAAGGGGCGAAAATCAATAATGGGGTGTTAAATTATTATATAAAGCCTAAGTATTGACAGGCGGTGTTAAGGAATGGTCGAAAAGCCTTCACATGAATGGGAGGTGAAATGAAGAAAAAAGTGTTAAGTAATAGGTTAATGTGTTTGAGGAGTGGGAGGGGTGGGGGATATTACTAAACAAGTAATGAATACTGTTGTAACTGCATAGCTTCAGTAACATTTGATTATATTGTTGGATTGAGACTTGACTGAAACTGACAATCATTTTTCGCAAAGATGGTGATTAACAGTATTGTTAAGTAAATTGGGATTGTTTTTGTTTGGGTTAGGGAAACAATATATTGTAATTGGCTAGGATGGTATTTAATCACAAATACTAATAGAGAATAGTAGAGGATTTTAAATACTGCTGAGAATGACTTTTTTAATGTATTTATTTATGTAATTATTTATTTCAGAATTTTTGCAACATAAAAACTTTTTTGTGAATAAATATTTTAAATATTACATTATGTTATCAGTATAACAAATAAATTGAAAGTTCCTGTCAATTTTGTTATAGCAAAATTTCACTGTATCATTTGTTTTTTTCTCCTTTTTTATGTTAATTAATTATGCCTATGCAGTTACTTTTCAGTTAGTTTCAAATGATTTATTTTCTACTATGTGTTGAACAGATTTTACAAGAGCTTGAATATGATGCTAGTGTAGATTGGTGGGCTCTAGGTGTACTTATGTATGAAATGATGGCTGGACAGCCACCTTTTGAGGCAGACAATGAAGATGATTTATTTGAATCCATTCTTCATGATGATGTTCTTTATCCTGTCTGGCTAAGCAAAGAAGCAGTTTCTATACTCAAAGGGGTAAGGACAAAATTAAGAATTCCTTTTTTATCTTAGGGTATGCTCAAGAGTATTTTTTAAACTTGGTACTCATTTTTGTGTGCTCTATAGATTAGTGATGGTTGGATTCAGAAATTACTCAAGATTTATGTACACCACATTTTAAGAGAAAACTTAGAACTTCTTTTAAACTTTGTTCAATTTCTGCATACTTCTGTTAAATTTTGTTCATTATTACACAAATATTCGCTAATTTTGAAGCGACATGGCTCGACTTGTTGAACTCCACTAATTTTTATATTATGGGCAGCGGGAAACACAATCTATAGATAATAGAAAAAATCATGAAAATCGAACTCCTATATAGGAAATTGGGAGATTTTATGAAACAATTAAATCAATTTACTATTTCTGAATCCATCCCTTGGTAGTCTATAAAGAACCTGATTTTATATGCTTTTTAATTTATTACACTTTCTTCTGTGGGTGGGTTTGTACTTAAATCTTGTACATTTTTTTGTTCTGTTCTAATTCATAGAGAATGCTCAAAGTTGGCACACATGTAGATTCTACATAGCAATGTTAGCAATACACATTTTAATAATTTTGAGTCCATGAATTATGTAGAATTGTGAAGAGAATCACTTTTTAGTCAATCTTATAATGGGAAAAAATATGCCTTCAGATATCAGCTATAAAAAATATATATAACACCAATGCATTCATGGGCTAATTATTTTTTTAGTCTAAATATGCCGGTCTGGGTGCCCATCTAGATCTATACATTAATTAAAGACCAGTATATTGTATTCAAGTTAGAGATGTCATGAAAGCCTTAGTGCACACAAGCTTTTATTTTTAATGATGATAGTTTATTTGAATACTTGTATGATCAAATGAATAATTTTTCTACTTTTGTTTGTTGCACACTTTTTGGTTTGTCTATATGACTAAAAATAACTTCACTATTTCACTCTTATGTTCCGATAATGTTTTTCAATATTTATTTTGACATTATAATCTCCATCCATATTTTTTCCCATTATAAACATTATTAAAAGTTATAAGCTTTGTAATTCTACAAGATGTTAATTCATAGGCTTGAAATTATTATAATAGTGTATTGTCATGTAGAATCTACACATTTGCCAAATTTGATGTTTCTCACTAAACGAGAACAGGTCAGAAGTTGAGTTAGAAGATTTAAGAATAGACCAACAGAAATTAAAGCTAAATAAAAGCTTATAAAAAGCTTTACACTTAAAAATATTTTTTTTTGTGTTATAGAATTATTGCCTTTTTCTTTTTGTTCATCTACCAATAGATAGTCCCAGAATGCTAAGTATAACTTCTTTACGTGATTTTTTATAACTTGTAATACTGGAAGTTAGAGAGACCACATAAGTACACATAGCTCAGAATTAGTATTTACAGATAAAAATTGCTTTCACCTTGTAAATATTTTCCTGCCGCATTGTTCAAGGGTACTTTATTACTAATACAACCAATGTGGAAATTAATTTCACTGTATACTACATGGTGAAATTAAAATGGTAATTTTAGATCTATATGTGACATCTCTACTTATAATCATTTAAACTCTGGTAGTGTATGATTCTCTTTCTGGTTCAAATTCATTCCTCTATAAGGCTGCATGTGGGCTTTGGATTTGACACATCTGTTTTTCAAGAGACCCGATATAAGTAAATAATTTATAATGTAGTAAAAAAAATTCATAAATTTATTTTATTGTTGCAGAATATTTTAATGAAAAATTGGGGTTCTTTTTTTTTTTTAAATTGATTTCAAGAAATTATGATCCTTTTTTTTGCATATTTTAAGAACTAACTTCGTATTTTGATATTTGTTAAACTTAAAACAGTTCATGACAAAGAACCCTGCCAAGCGACTCGGCTGTGTTACTTCTCAAGGAGGCGAAAAAGCCATCCTTAATCATCCATTTTTCCATGAAAAAATTGATTGGGAAGCATTAGAACAACGTAAAGTTAAACCCCCTTTCAAGCCTAAAATTGTAAGTAATTTTTGTGGCTTGTCAAATTATTTTAAAATAATGTTTAAAATATGATATCATCTTTTTACGTATATTTTTTAGTTTCTGTAAGTGTAATTGTCTTTAGTTTAAACTAGATGATTACCCATTTTCATTTTTTTTCTTAATTTAAAAAATATTTATTGAAACAGAAAAACAAGACTGATGCCAACAATTTTGATCGTGATTTTACTTCGGAAGATCCAGTCTTAACGCCAGTAGATCCAGCAGTCATCAAAACAATTAATCAAGATGAATTCCGAGGTTTCTCATTTGTTAATCCAGAGTATGGCAAGCTGGAAATGGAGGCCAGTGGACAGAGCCACTGACCACGCTAGAAGGCTGTCACAGCCATGCTCAGTTGTTTGGACCATGACTTGCTTGTGGCTGTGTTTTTTTTTTAATTATTTTATAATTAATGGATGGAGTATTTTCTATGTTAATTGTGAATTCACAATTTGGTATGATTCATTGACGAGTAGCCTCCCTTGAAATGACAGTGGATTATTATTTTCTGTCTTTTTAACAGAAATTTTCCCCCGCCGCCCCTTTTTTTAATTTGTATGTTGGCTATGATAATTCTTAGGTCCACACTCAATATAGTTTTGTTGCATTTATTGGAAAGTCATCATTCTTATTGCACTAAATGTCCCATCATTCACTTTTGCAGTAGACTTTAGTTGTTACTTTTTTTTCCACTCAAAGTTAAGTGAAACTTGTTCATAATCTATTTTGTGTGTGTGTGTGTATGCACTTATGACTTGCTCATTGTGTGTGTTCAGACTAGTGTGATTGTTGTACAGTAACAATCTATATTTTTATTTCTTTTTTTCTATTTCACTCATATTATCAGTCAACACTGTATAAAAGTAATTTGTATTTTTGTGATTGAGGATAATTTATTTCATTGCTAATTGACAAAGTGTTTATTTTTGTATGTTTTAATTTATTTGTTGTTATTTGTTATGTGTGAGCCTCTTTTTTCACACTTTTCATGTTAGGAAAAAAAAATGTTCTTCTTTTTTTGAGGAAGGAATCTCAGTCTGAAGCCTGTTTGATTCCTTTTTTTTGTCTTTTTGACTTAGATTTTATATTTTGAAACATAGGTGACTGGTTGTATACAATTTTTGAAAGATGTGACATCTGATTGGAACAAATCAGTCAATTGTTTGTGTAGGTTTATATTCATGATAGATACTAATAAGTACATTGCTTCAGTGACTTTTAGTATCTTTCAAATTTATTGTTTTGATTGTATGCTTATTTAGTATTTTTACACTAATTTTCTTGAGCTTTATAGAAACACCATTTAGTTAATTTATCAGTTTGAATTTTAAGTGACAGCCTGTGTAGATTTTGATAATTTTCTTAATGTTTTTTATTCAGTAAAATAATTGGAAAAAGAAATTGAGTAAGATAAAAAGTTTCAGTTTTAA
This sequence comes from Bulinus truncatus, assembly GCA_021962125.1. NCBI lineage: Eukaryota > Metazoa > Mollusca > Gastropoda > Planorbidae > Bulinus > Bulinus truncatus. Next base: position 8,122,732 of record JAGDYQ010000019.1, read on the forward strand.
TAATCAAATAAAGTAAATTGCATAACATTCAATGTTAGTGCAAATAATAACTAATTCTTAATGTTGTCAGCTCCAAAATGTTTAGGATTGTGAACCCGGTGATTGGCTGCTAATCTTATGAATAGCTCTGGTTTTTTTTTTTTTTTTTTATTTTTTCTAGTTTCTAGCCTTTTTTGTTGTCTAAAGCAAGTTAGGTCACATTTTTTTTGGGAATATCTCAAATCTTTATAAGGAATTTTATTTCTCCACATCTTTGAGGATTAAATGCTATCATAATTATTTTTTTTTGTTAAGAATATTGTCATTTTATTTTAATATTGTTTTTTCTCTTAAGTTTTCAGTTGTACCTAAAAAAAATTTAAGTTTATAATTCATTACATTTAGCCTAAAAAAATGTAATGTAATATAAGAAACTTTTTTTTTTTTTACTTATATCAGAGATTTCTTAGGGATTTTAAAAAATTAACTAAAGATAGCTAAATAAAAAAAATATTTGTTTCCAAATATGTTAAAATCCTACTTATGTAAGTAAATATAAATTTCACTTTTTCTAGGATAGAATGTAGTGTGATGATTTGTTGGTACATGTAATTTATACATTAGAGAAACCAATTCTCTTTTTCTCTTTCTCTGGCAATGTTGCACTTTGTATCTATCTCATTATTGCATAGCTATTACATGTACATTTATCATTTTTACCATATCCTCAATTTATTTTACTAGTTCATGGTCCATATTTTTTGTTTGCCTGCTGCACAAGTTCTACTCAACAGCTTTTCATCTAATCACTGATGATCAGCTTAATTATTTAATTTACTGAAGAAGATTAGCCTTACCATGTAATACACTGTTGAGGGCTGACTTCATTTGTTATTATTTCATCACTAATGACTAGCTTCATTATGTAATTTACAAATGATGACTATATTCACCATGTGATAGATAATGTAGTAATATACTACCCTAAATGTAATAGTTTTCTTTATTTTAATATTCTCTAGAACAAATCAAAGTGACAATTACAAAAATAAATGGCCTGGGGCAATGGTAAAAAAGTTTGAGTGCTAGATGCAGTATTCTGTATACTAATTACAAAAATAAATGGCCTGGGACAATGGTAAAAAAGTTAATGAGTGCTAGATGCAGTATTCTGTATACTAATTACAAGTTTACAAAATTATTTATAGTAAATATATTTTAATTATTTAAGTTTGTCCAGATTTTGAGTTCCTTTGTGTTAAATTAAAAAATAATGCTTCGTGTTTGCTCAAATTCTAATTTATTTCTGTATGTATCATTTTCTTCTTTGTCCGAGTGTAAAGGTCAGTGAGAATGGAGCTGACCTGGAGAGAAAACTTGTGTTCACAATTAATGTGCAATAGAGAATCTGCTTGAATGGCAGGGACACTACAACTACACCCTTTTCATCTTGTATTAACAATTTTGACGATTTGCCTGACAGCAGTTTATGGTTGCTTTCAGCAATCCCTTGCATACTGACATGTGTTGTTGTTTTGTTATGTTGTTTTTTTTTTCAGTTCTAGTCTTTTGTTGTCATTAATTTTTATACAGTAGGATTTTATAAAAAAAAATTTTTTTTCTTTAAATTATGTAATTTTTTTTAGATTTTCCTACCTTTATACTACTTTGAAGTTATATTTATTTCTATATATATTAACATACATTTATGTTTATACATACACAAATCTATATATAGTGCAGCATCTTCTTGGAATAAATGTATCAGGGACTGTTAGTCAGCAGGCCAAGGTTCAGCTAATCTACTTAGACATTTTTAATGACATTGTGACTTGACTGTGATATATATGTGTTTATTTAAAATAAAATAAAAAAAAACAAAAAAAAAAAAACGAATTATTTTGATTTCCGAAGTAAAACAAACTCTAGAAAGGCCTGAGAAATTCAATTCTCATTTATTCTTTCATGAATTTTTTTTTTAATATCATTTTAAAACATTTGTTGATTTTTTTAATGCTTTTCAGTTTTCTTATCATTTAGACTTGTACTGTTTTTGATACATATCAAAAGATTAACAAAAAAAAAATAAATTATATTTTATTCAAAAGAAAAGAAAAAAAAGAGACATTTAAGGATTTGTACTTTCTCATTAAAAATATAGAAAATGCTTATTGAACAAAATCTTATAGAATTTGTTATTCTCTTTACAGTTGATTTTTTATTTAATTAATGTGATAACACTAAGTTGTGTAAATAAGACATTTACACTGTTGCTAGATACTAAAATAAATAATTCACTAAAAGTCAAAATGATTCTGTGAAATATTATTGCTTGCACTAAAAATGTAAATTGCCTAATCTTTGTACAGATTCCCACATGTAATATATCTGTAGAATAATAAATACATTACAATGGAAATATAAAGCTTTAAATACAATGTTTGTACGTGTTGGATTGCTAGGCAGTCTAAATTGAGCAAGTACAGAATATGATGATTTTACTCATGTGTTTCCTTGAAGATAGAACCTAATCAAGGGAAAATAAGACCCAATCAAAATATCCACATCCTGATATTTTAGGGTGCTCACACTACAAGCCTTAAACTAAAAATAACTCTAGTTATAATCTTGACCTATTTTTAGTGCATTAATTTCTTTGCCAGTTTAACAGGTGATAGTGGCAGCCTTATTTAATGTGGCATCTTTTTTTAAACGGCATTAGTATGTAAATATGATTATGGAACATAAATATATGTTAACTATTGAGAATGAAAAAAAAAAAAAAAAAAAAACCCTCACACACACACACACACAAAAACAATTTTAATATGAGTTCAGCATCAAACGTTTTGAGGCCCGGTCTTATTTCCAGGGAAACACAGTAGTTCAATTTCATTTTCAAAAACGTTTGTTGGTATATCTATAGTCTAATTGAAAGCAAATAAAAAAATGTCATCTTAACTGACTTTTTTCTTAACCATTGAGAAAAGTCCCTAAAAGAAAGTGAGTATAGTCAATGCTAGTGCACTTGTACCTGTTTGAATGATTTGTATGACTGATCATTAGGGCCAAAAATGTTGTTGATCAAAATATTCATAGTTTTCATTCTTCAATCTTTTTTTTTTTTTTTGGGCACATCTTTCATTAGAATAACTTGTATAACCATTCCCTATGAAATGTTGTAGAGTTCCTTCAGATTTCTCTTTGAATACCATGCTCTCTTTCTGCCAATTCTCTTTTGACCATATGGATAAGATACGCACAAAGCTTAGCAAGATGAAAGCTTGCATAACTTAATTCAATTTAATCTTATTATTGTTTCGCCCTACCCTTTTCCTTCAAAAGTTTTTAAAAAAAAAACAAAGAAAAAAAAAAAAACAACTGCCATGCCATGAAGCTTTTTATATTGAAATGCACCATACTTAAAAATTTGTTGTATTCTACACTATGAGTATGTGATACACTGTAGTATTTACAGTAATTATGAAGAATTCAACTTGTGTCTGCTTACCTCCATATTTCTTTTCATGCTTTCTATGTATGCAAAAAAAAACAAATGGTCATCTCCCTGGTATAAAATTTAAGGTCTGAATTTTAATTCCAAGTTCCATGTTTTTTTTTTATATGGTCTCGGTGGACATTTAATTATTGTTAACTCAAATTGTCTACTAGCTCTACACTAATATTTTATGTATTTGTATCCGAATGTTTAATTATTAGTACACCTCTCAAATTCAATATTACTGCAATATATTTTTCTATACATTAACATTGTAACAATCTTTTTAGATGTCTTTTTTTAATATTTACCTTTACACACTCATTTTTAAACAGTGGGAGAAAAATAATTAGGGAGAAACATTTTTAAAAAGACAAATTGTTACTAAAAATACATTTAGAAAATATTTACCATTTTTATTGCTGTATCTAATTCTGTTTTTTTAAAGTACTCACCAAAGGTAAACGTAACATAATGTCACAAACTAGTCCTAATTTATTATATTTTATTACTGTTTTGTTTTTATTATTCACATGAAAACCCATGTTTTTAACTGAGTGACTGACATTGTTATACTTTTTTTTCTTTGTTAACAAATGAATGTGTTTTATTGTTGTTTTAGCATTGATAGCTAATACTTCACAGTTGAAAAATGAACAAAAAGTACAAGGACTTAGGTATACTTTGATCTTGTGCATATGTCAGTCCTGATATCAGTAATTCGGTTTACTTCACGATTCCTGGATTGCCACTTTCATCTTATGCCATTTTCTTCTTACTGGTACAGTTTTGAAATTCATTTTGTTTCATTGACAGCTTTTAAAATTTCAAACCTAATTATCCAAAATATTTTCCTTTTATTTTTTCTTCCTTAGAGACCATGTAATAAAATCTATTTCTTATTTGAAGATTTGAATTAACTGACTGGGTATTTTTATCACTTTTTTAAAGTTTTCATTTGTTACACTTTCTTTACACTGTAGATAAGTTTAAGTATTCAATTATTATAGAAGGTATTAAAGATAGCTCATTATACATGTATTTGCTTAACCACATGATACAAGTAGTATTTAAAAAAAAACACACTTCAGAAGAGTTTTGATACCGAAACTTAGCTTAACATGATGCTGATATAGAAATAGTCTCTGTATAAAAGTAAAGTTCCCTTCTTAGCCCTAACGGGCCTTCGGGGCAGATGAAGTGTAGAATTCATCTGTTTCTATAACCTCGGCATATGAAGGGATTGTGTGGTTAGCACAACGCCCAGCCGCCTTTACTTCCCCAACTTAAGTTAGGTACCCATTTAAAGCTGGGTGGACTTGTGGGACGACTTTGCACCAAATTTCACCTGGAAAAATTCCATGGGCCTCACGAGGATCGAACCCAGGACTCTCAGGTCGACAGTCGAGTATCTACACCACTCGGCCATCCGTCCCACCAGTCTCTGTATAGAGTGTAACATTTTTTGAAAATACTTAAAAACATAAAAAAGAATGTCACTAATAAATGTTTTTTATTTGGTAACCACATTTTAATTTCAGTTCATAAAAAACCACAGTAAATTAAATAACTTTTTTTTTTCAGACTTTATTCTAAATACGAATGGCCATTTTTTTGTATTTTTGCAAGGGTGGGAGCTTGTAATGTTTTTAAAATCTCGTAATAACAATTGAAAATAAACTGTATAATAACAAATAATTAGAATGTGTACAATAAATGTTTTTTTTTTATCTTTCTAAAAGAATGTCTGAAAATCCTCAACAATATTTGTTTGAACAATTAGTTTATTGCTATTTCTACATTTTGAAATGATATTTAATTGAAGACAGACTTCAACCCAGCCCCAAATCTGCCAATCTATTGGCACTGTACATCTCCATGCTCACGAATATTCATATGGATGGTTGTCTCTGTTGTGTTTGCATTTGTTAAATGTAACTCTTCAGACACATAATTATGGATTTTCTTTTCCTCTTATGATCTCCTAAAGTAATGAGCACACACACACACATACTGTGCATCTAACAGTAGACTTAACGCTCCACATTTTTTGTTTGTATTGATACTGTTATTCTTATTATAGCTTATTATTTTTTTTAATTGTTAACATAGGAAAGAAATACTTTTCATTAATATAAAAAAAAAACAAATTGCCAATTTTTCCATGTTTTTTTTTTGTTCATACCACATAACAGCAATATTGTTCTTTTTGTTGGCAGACAGTGTAATGTTGGTCAGGTGGATCTGGACATGCTAGAGCAATTTATCAGTATTTATATGTGTAGTTCATTAATAAACAATACTTGTTCATTCTTTGAGTTCAGGCTTTGTTTTTAACTCTTTAAGGATTTAAAAAAAAAATATCACACTTTGTTAACAGTTGAATGTCCGTTAAGGACAGGCCCGGATTAACAATTAGGCAAACAAGGCACGTGCCTAGGGCGCCAATCGTTTGGGGCAGTGCTCGATTTAAGAAAAAACCAGTGCCGGGGATGAACGAAAATTTCTGCAGAGCCGGGGATAAATGTCTATGATTTCATCCCCGGCTGGGATATATTAGCTAAAGCAGAGCCGGGATTGACAGGGCTCAGTGCCAGGGCTATCCCCGGCGGTAAATCGACCCCTGGTTTGGGGGGCACCACAAGTCCTCAAGAAACATGTGTATTATGTCCCGGTAGCCGCGCGTAATCGACATGGTCCGACAACATGGGGGTAAAATACCTCACCCCCCAGTCTTTTTGATATTTTTCTTCGAGGTTTTTGTGTGCTATATTTTCACTCTTTTTTAGGTTTTGTTTGTGCTTCGTAACGCACTAATGCGTACCGACTATCTTCAGTTTTAGTCTGCTAGTGAAAACAATTGTGAATAGTGCTAATTTGTCGACGTGACATTGAATGACTGTACATACATATAACGGCTTAGAGAAGCAGAAAACATTGCAAAGAAGAAACAAGGATTAGCATTTGCTTTCGTGCTTGTCTTTTGGGAAGACGTGTTAATATTTTCACAGGCTCAGAAAAGCTCTACAGAACGAGCTCGTGAACTTGAAAACGTGTAGTAATTTGTATTCTTCACTAGCAGATCACTTGCATGAATAAAATAACACCAGGTGTGGATTATAGTCAACTTTGACCCGTAATCGTAAAGAAATAATGGTCATTGTTGGTGATGCTCTTGGGGTATCTCTGAATGTCATAGACACTTTTCGAATATCTGCTTTCTACGCCATTGGTGACAAACTGAGACAGATGAGTAGATGGGGACAAGTGTATAAAGCTATAGCAGTTTGATGTTCTTGTTTGATCGATGTATCACAAACATGTCAGTGTTGTGAAGGACTAATAAATGCTTATACTGAAGACCTGAACAATAATTTATATACTGAACTACACCAGTTCCACCCATATTAATGTAAATTTATTATAATTTCTTTCAAATATTAAATTTAAGAAATAAATCAAATGAATTATGAAAATGATACATATAAACTAAAATGAATTACAAAGTTGAAAAAAAGTTAAAACAAAGTTAAAATTTTAGGTTGGGGCAGACTGAAAATTCAAGGGGGGGGGGCGCCGCCACCCCTTAAAAGTTTTAGGGGGGAGCGGCGCTGCCCCCTGCTCCGCCGCCAGTGACTGACTGTATTTCAGAAATATGTAGGCCTATATTACTTTCATTAAACTGAGTTTGTAAAACTACGTCTCCAATGTCATGAAACCACGTGACTACGTGCGCCCCTTTTTTAAAAGAACGTTTGCAAAAAAACAACAACTCCAGATTGATCCGAGCAGCTTTGAACTGTATTCTAAACCTAAGCTCCAGACGCCAGTGATATGTTGGTAAAATAAGAAGTAAGAGAACGCATAGTGGGAGGAAAAACAAGCAATTAAGCCTGTTCCATTCTGGACACAGGACGTGTTAGCGCATTTTCGTGTTATGTATCAGTACGTTTGTTAGCTTTCAGTAAATATTTGGAAATTTTGGAAATGTTTATAAATTCAATTGTGTAATGCATATATCTGTAAAAAAAAATTATAAAGACGTTTCTTTATATTTGAAAAAAAATTATTGTCACTTAAATCTAACTACAAGTGGTTTGTGGTTACTGAAATAGGACTCATAATTGAAAACATTCGAAATTATAGTCATTTAATCGTCCGAAAACTCCGTCAATTGTTGCATAGCTCTAATACTTTCAATTAAACTCAGAACACAAGCTTACTATTTCATTTGATGAGTTTCTTAATAAATCTTGGTGAAACTACGTGCTGCAGTATTTCGCACCAAATGAATGGGTTATTGAACGTACAAGGTGTAGAATGGGGCTATATATATAATATATAAGCCCCTTAGGAGCCCTGAAGCCCGGCCCTCAGAGGTCTATCGCGAAATGAACTTTTGATGTACATATGGCAGGCCAAGACCTACAAAATGATATATACATCATGGGTCTAGGACTTATAGTTGCTGAGATATGGGCGCTCCTTTATTAATATAGCTTATATAGTAAAAAACGGTACTAAGCCCCCTTTTACAGCCCTCAGAGGTCAGATCACGAAATGAACTTTTGCTGCACACATGGCAGGCCAAGACCTACAAAATGATATATACATCATGGGTCTAGGACTTATGGTTGTTGAGATCTAGGGTGATGATAGACAGACAGACAAAACGGGGACAATAGGGGCCACGGTGAAATTATCAAAGGTTGGGGACCACTTAGCACCAGATTTAATAAAAAAATTAATACTAGAAACTAAACGATTGCTATTTTTGCCTATCCATAAGAACGGCCTTGCTCAAGGACAGTGATTAAGCTGGTCGGGGAGACCATCATTTGAAAAACGAAGGTTTTCGGCGGCTTTCAAGTACAAATTTGAACTATTTGCTATCTAGTCTGTAGTCTTTTGGGGTATGCGGGTGACTCATAAATAAAATAAACTACTTTGTTGAAGCAATCTAAATAGATAATGTACAAAAAGCGAAGGTGCCTCCAAAGCTCGGGTCCCCGGCCATGTTTTAGGTTTGCACCCCTCTCGGTCTTTGGCCTTTGCCACATTACCACTGCAAGTATAAATTTAGATAACCAACCAAAGGGACAGAACTAAGTGCACTGAACCATATATCCATGATGTTTGTATCTTACATCTTTGTTAAGGGGCGTTACTCTGGATTTATTGATATTTGTCCACAAAAGATGGCTTCCTCCGTCAAAAAAATATCAACACGCGGATTGAATAAAAACATACCAAGCACTAAACAAAATTCAGAAGGAAACAGTTTTATTTCAAAGGTCAGGTGTTATAATCAAATGCAAGAAAGTTTTCCTCATATTCTAAAAAATTATGTTTAGTATTATTTATTGAGCGAATAGTATACTATACTGTCTATACTAGAACGCAGTGGCTACGGTTCGGTCCGACCGAACCCGTATTTTTTTTGTTCGCACTGGCTACGGCACCAGCAAGTCAGAACTCGTATTATTTTTGTCCAAGTACCATCCAAATATGTGCGCTTCTGTTTCGGGGTCAGGATTTTCTCGTTAACTGATATATATAGGTCAGTGCAAGTATACCAAATAATTTCATTAAAATAATTATTAATAATAAAAGGTACGCAGTGTCTGTCAATAAATGAATAATCGGAGATATTTTTATCTTTCGCATTAATTTTTTTCGGGTCTGTCCAAGCCTAATAGTCATTTGCTGTTAATAATCGGAGATATTTTTATATGCACTTGTTAGAAGACCAAACGTGACCATTATATTAGGGTATAAGGAACTGACATATATAAGTTATATTAGGGTATAAGGAACATGACATATATAAATTTTTTTTTTTTTCAGGATTAGGGTTAGGGATAGGGTTAGGGTTAGGGATAGAGATAGATATCAATTTGCGCGAAAATCTCCGGAAACAGAAAAAAAAATAAACGTTTGGTTGACCGTACATATGCTAGTAGTCGACCAAATGTTTGGTCGAGTAACAAGTACCATTTTTATAATATTTATTTTTTTTAAATAAATACGGCTTTGAATTATTTTAAATTACACAATATGAATATTGGCATAAAACTAAAGGAAGTGAAAACATAAATGAGCTATTTTTTTCTAATAGTACATTAAAAATGAAGCTTAGTTTGTGTGATGTGCTGGCAGACATTTTTTTAATTGTTTTTTTTTCCTATACAAAATCCCATATATGAAGCAAAAGAATGTTAAAAGTGATAAATAATAAAATCTGTAATGGACTAGTTTATTATATATGACGTCTGACAACTTAAAAAAAAAAAAAAATAAATGTAGTATCTTTCTAGCGCTAATTGATATCTACTAACCATTTTTTATTGTTTGTTTTTTTAAAAACAAAATGTTAAATTGATTTAAAGCAGTTTTTTTTTTATTTAATGTTGCCTATGGGCTATTGAGTGATTTGTTATAGTCAGAAGCATGGGCTTAATTAATAATACGATCTGTAATGGACTTATTTTTTAAATATGACTTCTTACAACTTTTTTAAAGAAATATTAATAAATGTAGTATCTTTCTAGCAACAACTAGTTCTTTTCAATATTGAGTTCATAATTTAAAATTCAATTTGAAGCACCTGTTTAAATCTATGCCTTGAAGTACTTAAGTACATGTCATTTTTTTTTTGGAGCTTATTTGCAGGAAACATCTTTGCATAATAATAATTTTTTTTTAATGTTCACCAATACTCTATAACTGGGAAATAAATATTAAAAATTAAAAAGTTACACTTGCAGGGAGTTCACTGA